>PVKA01010454.1:0-64320 GCA_004027165.1 Ctenomys sociabilis
TCTCCAGAACTCTGTTGCCTTTGACTCTTTGAGTAAATATTATAAAATTATCCTATATATATATATATATTTTTGTCTTTTTGAGACAGGGTCTCACTGTGCAGTTCAGGCTGGCCCTACGCTCATTTTGTAGCACAGGCTGGTCTCGAACTCACAACAGTCCTCCTGCCTCAGCCTCCCGAGTGCTGGGATTACAGGCTATCCTATAAATTATGTGTCCTAAAGTATATCTTTTCTCTTGAAAATCCTGACTACAGTATGCATACACACACACACACACACACACACACACACACACACACACACACAAAGATTGCCCAACACATACATGATTAGAGTGTGCATAAATACACTTTTTGGAAAGGAATGAACCAACACAGATTAAACACTTACACAGTTTCCAGGCTCTTTAACTCTCTATTTCCCCTTTGTGGCATCTATCTTGGTAAAACAGCGAGAGCCAGACAAAACATGATATACAACAATATTTACAGTAACATTATTCATGATACAAGTACTGAAAATGGAAGTAAACTAAATAAACACTAGGAAAATGATTAAATTATGGTACACTCATCCTTTGTCATGCATACTTAGAAACCACAACATTTTGCAACTATTTTATATTCCTAAATCCCTCCCACTAACTGAAACAACTGGAAAGGAAAGTTCTTCCTTATCTAGACGACATTTCTAGCCTCAACAAAAATTCATTTTTTGTCCAAATCCACCACATGAAAGTAACCTGACTGGGACATATAGGAGGTCTTACTAAACTAGGTTAACGTGTCAAGTGCTCAGCCTGGAAAACTCAATTCTTCAGGTTTCTTCTCTCTGTCACAGAAGTTAGTACTTGAAATTGGCTGCTGAGGCCAAGAGGAAGTTACTGGGACTCTTGAAGTTCAGCCTGCCCTACTCAGAGGAGGGAACAGTGGTCTGTCTGTGGTCCACGTTGCGTGCTCGCGGCTCACTTGTGGTGATGCTGTGGACGTGTTCGTGAACAAGAGCAGCAGCCTCCTATCCAGGGTCCATCTTTCATCTCTACAATTTTCTATTGCCAGATATGGTAGTGGCTTGGATGCTCCAACCAGGAGAGGACGGCAATCAGTAGACAGCTGTGAGCTGCCTTCTGGAGCACGGTCTCCCCAGGTTTCCCGGAGTTCCCCTGGAGGGACTTAGCTTCTGTCCTCAAGAGCAACAACTATGTTAAGAATGCTCCTTGCTTTCACCTTTCCCTCTTTCCAATCTTTTCCTTGTTCTCATTCTTAGTTATTTTCACATCTACATTTTTGTTTCCTGGAATGTCACCCAAATAAATGTCTTACATCCCAACCTCTATGGCAGGCTGCTTTCACGGAAAACAAACCAAGGCAAATGGAGTATGGGGAAAAAAATGAGATAACTTGCTTGTCCAAATTTGGGAACACAATATCATTAGGAGTAATAAAGAATCTATATCCCATGATATTTTCATGAATATTTAAAAAAACAGAACAAAAATTCATAATGGGGTAGAAAGCATGTGGTTAGGGTGTTTTTCAGGAAATTTCTGTTTCAGTGTGTGTGTGTGAGTGTGCACACAGACACTGGACAGTATATAATGTATTTCTTTCTATGAGTTGTGCTGGAAAAAACTGAAAATCTCTAAATAAGAATATGCTACACAAATCTAAGGAATTCCTACTTTGCTGGACAAAACCACCTAAGTATTTCAGAAAAAAATAACAACATAGAAAACTACATATGAACCTTTATTATCACAATTATCACAACTGGCAAGCAAAATAATTGTGAATTTTTTTCAGTGCTGAGTGGAGCATAACTTAAGCTATGTAAGAGAAAAACTATGAAGTAAAAGATCAGAGATATTCACTCATTAAGAGACCAGAAGTATTCACTCCTTTCTAGCATTATGTAATTAATAAATTCCCAAAACACTATAATTAAAAGGCATTTAAAATGTACATTGCCACAGGAACTAAGAGAATAAAAAGA
Organism: Ctenomys sociabilis; assembly: GCA_004027165.1. Classification (NCBI taxonomy): domain Eukaryota; kingdom Metazoa; phylum Chordata; class Mammalia; order Rodentia; family Ctenomyidae; genus Ctenomys; species Ctenomys sociabilis. Next base: position 1,996 of record PVKA01010454.1, read on the forward strand.
GACACAGTTTAATGATTGGAAGAGAAGAGAGCTGGCTTCGCACATTAGTATGAAAAATGCTGTAAGAGCTGGCTAGATAGCTCAGTGGATTAAAGTGCCTGCTTAGGCAAACACAGGGACAAGGGTTTGATCCCTGGTGTGCTGTGCTGGCCCTGACCCTGGGGTGCACTGAGATAGCGATCGAGACTGGGTGTGGTGGCAGGCACCTGTAATCCCAGTGTTTAGGAGGCTGAAAACAGGAAAATCACCATGAAGAAGATCTGTGTAGTGAGACCCTATAAACCCTGTCCTACATACATTAAAAAAAAGAAAGAAAAGAAAAATGCTGAATGATTGGGTTTGGGGAGAAATGTGGCCCTGAAAAACTGTTCATGAAATAAACAAAAGGGCACCCTATCAGCGAGCCACAGATCCTACCATCTGGACTTTGCCCCTTTCCCAGGAGACTGCATTCCCCAGAAGTCTATCCAGTGCACACTCTGTTTGGGAACTGTGGTCATCCAGGGAGGCTGAACTGACTGTATGTGACTGCCAGCCTCTCACTGGAGCCCAGAATCCAGAGGAAAGGGGCCATTTGTTCTCCCATACTAACTAAGCTTAGAGCAGCCCAGCCTCACATGGCCCCAGGAGGGAGGAGAGAGGACTTGGGTAAGGACCTCCCTCCTCCAGGATGGGACAGCTGTGTAACCAGCATTTTCTGAAGCCTCCTGAATACTTCAGGCATGCAGTTGTCATAGATCCTGCTGCCCCCATCTAGTAGGATTGTGAACATACTCCTGTATGTCTGCTTTGAATTTTTGATTTTTCACATCTTTATTTAAGAATATGTAAATTAGTTGTAAGTATCGTGAATGGAAAACATATATGACAAAATGTTAAGAAGGATTCTTCTGTAGAATGGAGTTATAGGAGACAGTACAATTAGTGGGCTCCTGAGGAGCAAGCCCCATGCTGGACTCTCCATATATATGACCTTCTTGAGTTTTTGAGTTTCAGCTTTGCCAAGGAAGAGCCATCCCAGACATGGCCCTATATTTTTCTTCCAGAGATAAAGCACATCTTGTATTGCCTCAAGTAAAAGAGATTCAGAACCCAGGATCTGATCATTTTGGACTTTAAAGACACACACACACACACACACACACACACACACACACACATTTTTTCTCCGATATTTTTGCTGTGTTCTTTGCTACCAACAAAAAGAAAAAGAAAGAAAGAAAAAGAAAAATCAGCAAAAATCCTGGTACAAAGTGCTGAATTGACTTTCTTAGTTTTCTAGTCTTTCATCTGTTCACATTGTTTTATAGCCAAAGGGAGGAAAAGCTTGGAAGTATCCATAGTTGAAAGATAGGGAAAGAAGGGTCAGAAAAAGACACTGAAAATAAGAAGGTAAGTTGGAGTGCTACAATAAAGTAAGGTGAAGAAGCAACAAGTTTTAATGAAAAAGCCTTATAGGTAGACATCTTAATTTGGAAGCAGGCAAATACCTACGAGACAGGATATATAAACCATAAGTCATTAAAAAGTATGGTTTGTTATGGTTTATCTAGTTGTCCCTCCAAAGCCTCATGCAGTGTTGGGGCAACTTCTGAAGTTTGTGATTGACTAATATGGGTGTGGGTGCTGCACTGCCCAGGGGCGGGTAATTTGCATTTCAGTGTAAGGTGGGGAGAGAAGCAGCTTCCTCAGTGCTGCCACTCCTCCTTTTGCTCTCTCTTGCTCTTTGCAGCTACCATGAAAGTGGTTCTCTGCCATGTGCTGCTCTGCCTTGGAGCACAGGCTGAGTGTGGACTGAAATTTCCAGTAACTGTGAGCTAAATAAACCTTCCTTGTTTTGAGTGTCGGAGTATTTGTCTCAGCAACGAAAGAAGAGTAACTGAGACATTCATAAATATTGAAGGTATAACATTATGCTCTGTTAAGAAATGGTTAAAGAGGGGCTAGGGACATGGCTCAGTGGAATAAGCGCTTCCCTGGCAAGTGCAAAGGCCTGAGTTCAATCCCTGGTTCTGCACAAAAAAAAAAAAAGAAAAAGAAATGGTTAAAGAAACGAAAAGGTAAAATATATATTGGAAGAAAATACAATAAATATGTCTGATGAAGGACTGATATGTAGTATATATAAAAGAATCCTGCTATTTAATACTCAGAAAATATTAGAAATGGGCAAGAGATTTAAACAAACACTTAAAGAAGACATAGGAATGGAAAATAAGCACAAAAATGATTCTAGGTGCAATTGCGCATCAGACAAAGCAAATTAAAACCACAATCAAATATGAACACACAGTTTCCTTGGTGGTCAGAATTTAAGACTGACAAAGTAGAACAACTAAAGCTCTGATATGCTGCTTTTCAAAATGTAACAAGTTTAGAAGAAAAACAGTTTGGCCATTTCTTTTTCTTTCTTTTTTTTTCTTTTTGGCGTAACCAGGGATTGAACTCAGGCCCTTGCACTTGCCAGGGAAGCGCTTATTCCATTGAGCCATCTCCCTGGCCATTTCTTAGAAACAAATTTACCATATAATGTAGCATCTGAACTCGTTCTCTGACCTCTTTTCATTGCAAAGCTGTCGGACTTCTCCAGCCAAGGCAAGCCCTGCAGTCCCCACTTCTTGATCACAGCTTCCCACAGTCCAGCTCTCCTCCACCCTGAGAACCTTCCTTAGCCACTCAGTCCAAGAGGTTGTGCAAACATGCCTTCCCTAAGCCTTCTGGAGTACCTGACTTTGGTTTCTGACCCTTTCTTGTTGAATGTTTCTTTCTGGCTTCTGAGAAACATTTCATCCCATTTTTCATGCCAGGTTTGTGCCCTCCTTTTTCCCTTTGCTAAATGTTCAAGTCAATCAGTTTAGATGCTTCCTCAAGCATTCTGCAGCTTTTCCTCCACCCCTTCTCTGGGAGCAGCACTTCTCAAGCATTAACAGGCAAGTGGTTTACCCAGGAATCATGCTAAAAAGCAGGTTGGCTCAGTGGGCCTCAGATTTTCGGTTTTCAACAAGCTCTTAAAGCTAGGGCTCCAGAACACACAAATAAAGGTCTAGAGAACTGAACCTGCATCTAGACTCCACATCTCAGTATCATATAATCAGGAATCAAAACAAAAGAGCTAACCAGGAGTCAAAACAAAAGAGCTGAACGTTCAATGAAAAGTACCTGAAGCTTTGTTATTTTTTTTTTTTGAAATGGAAATGTTTTCTCGATACATTAGAGATTGATAGGCAACACAAATCACAAATGTCTCAGATAATTAGAGTGTTAGTTTTGTACTAGAAATAGATGAAATGGGAAGGTAAAATTATATGAGGGGAGAGTCCTGCTGAATGCTTTGGCTGAGAAGCACCCAAAGTAGTTAGGTTTTTCTAATAGAATATGCATTGATTACCACTGAATGACAAGACAAAAACAAATCACTCTCGATTCTGAATAAATCAAGCTGTATCTTCTCACCTAAGGTTGACCAAGTACATCCACCCTTCCTTTTGTGCTCCTGAAGTGGTGTTTGGTTTTAGAGTCCATCTCCCTGACTTATGCAGATAAGCCAATAATTCAGTCTTGATAGGATTTCAGTGATTACCCAGGAAGAGAACAGTCATAGTCCTTCTGTGCCTCTCAGTTTTGTAACCCACTTTCTTTTATCTCCTTCCCTATTGTGTATTAGAGAGAATTTTCCAGAATTGAAGAATCTATTCAATCATATGATTTGGATCTGGTGATTGTGAGCTGCTATTCTTTGTTATTCATCTGCAGATAGAGACAAGTTATTATTCAGGTACCTTAGCAATAGACAGACACTGGATTTAAAATCATCCATGAGTCCATTCTGTCACATATAAGATGGCATTGGAACACAGACTATTTGGGAGGAATATCTTAATGAAAGGAAGGTAATACAATTTTACCTATAGAGAGTATTATTTGAGTCAACTGAAAAATACAGGCTGAATTATAAAGTAATTTGTGTTTAGATGCAAGTAAAAGTCAATGGAAGAGCCAGTGGGTGCTGCATGGTCGTTGCTACTGAGTCAAAATTAATTTTCAGTGAATCATTTTTCTAAATAACTTAGAAACATGCAAAAATAAATGTTAGCATTTTGCAAATAATAAATACAAATATCCAGGGAATTTAAATAAAGTCACATAGAGAACAGGAAATTTCCTTTTGAGCTCATTGAGTAAAACATGACACTTCTTTAAGTGACCTGATGAAAAACAATTAATTGAGGACAGAAAGGTATGAAGTCAGACTTGATCTTACAGAACAGATGGACTGTTTCTCTTTGTCCCAGTGTTCCTTTCACATAATTGATGCTAGAGGAGATTCCTGGTTTGGGAGAAACCCTGCTTAATGCGTATGATGAGAGGAAAGCTATCTTTTTTACCCCTAAATCTTGGCTTGAGGCTGGCGAGATAACTCAGTGGTCTAAGTGCCTGCCTGGCAAGTGCAAAGTCCCAGGTTCGATCCCTGACACCTCATGCTGTGACAGCCCCAGAACACAATGTAGGCCACTGAAACTGGATGTGGTAGCTCACTCTTGTAATCCCAGCACTGGGGAGCTGAGACAGGAGGGTCACTATGAGTCCAAGCTGTGTAGTGAGACTCTGTACCAAATAAGTAGATAAAAGATTTAAAAAATTAAAAAAAAAATCTTGGCTTGAGTTATATAATTATAATTTGATTTTCATATTTTGGAAATCCAAGTGCAGGAAGTGGTTCTATTCATACATTCTGTGACAACTCCTGAGAGACCATGTAGCTTGGCTTTTTGCCAGTTGTTTATCTCCTTGCATTCTGAATTGAAGTAAAGCACACCAGGGTTCCAGTCCTGGCAGAACCATTTACTAGTTACATGATTCTAAATAAATATCTCTTCAGAGGTAGAGTTAACACAAGTCTTGTTACTGTTATCTTATTCTTTGAACAATGAGGGTTAAACAAGTTAACACATGCAAAATGCTTACTTCGGTTCATAAAGCTCATTGCTTCTTTTGTTATCCGTGCCAGTTCAACACTTAGTATGTACCCTGAGGAAAATCTACCATGTTTCTCCATTATCTGTGGAAAAAAGTACAATGTAAAATGAGAGGCAATAGCCTCCAGATGAGTTCTGCTTTCCTCGGAGACTAGTTGACTCACTAATGCCTGAGCATCCTTTGAGCCTTCTTTCTTTACTCACTTAATCTTTCATTTCTTCCTTCCTTCCTTCCTTTCTTCTTTCTTCCTTCCTTCCTTTCTTCTTTCTTTCTTCCTTTCTTCTTTCTTTCTTTCCTTCCTTCCTTCCTTCCTTCCTTCCTTCCTTCCTTCCTTCCTTCCTTCCTTCTTTCTTTCTTTCTTTCTTTCTTTCTTTCTTTATTTCTTTCTTTCTCAGAACCAGGGATTGAACTCAGGCCCTTGCACTTGCCAGGGAAGTGCTTATTACACTGAGCCATCTCCCCAGCCCAATTTCCTAAATATTTTTTAAGTACCCATTATGGTGTGGTATTGAGATAAATGCTCATGTTCCAAAAAAAAAATAATAATAATAAGACACAGTTCCTGGCCTCCGAGAGAATCTATTAGGAGACTGCTGTCTTCTTAAGCATTTATCTCACAGGGGGCAAAACTGCTATAAAAGACAAGGTGCCATGAGAACACGAAGAAGGAAGCATTTTATTCAGCTCTTGCTTTTCTTATCTCAATGTCCTCCTTGCCTGTTACAGAAATCTTTTTTTGTTTTTTAGGTTTTTTTTTTTTTTTTTTGGCTGGCTTAGCCTGTCCTGAGGGCAGAGCTGGCATGGCGTGCAGTGCCAGTGATCAAACCACAGTCCCCTGAGCCTGCCTAAGCTCGCCGAAGCAGGCACATTAAACTGCTGAGCTATCTCGCTGACCCCTATTAAAGAAATCTTAATTAATTTTTAAAACTAAGTGTTTCCAAGCATTGATTCCTCAACAAACACTTGTTTACTGAATGCTCAGCACCAGGCTTAGTGCTGAACACCAGTTGTACAACCTATTTTCATAACTCCTACAGCCACTTGTTGCCTGAGCTCTGATCCTTGGATTCTCAATTAGGCCTTCATGGGTCTCTGTTTCTGAACTTGCTTTTGATTTCACTGAATTCAAAGATCAAGCCTTCTTAGATGAAGGCCCACACTAACAAAGTAGAAGCGAGTAGTAGGTGGTTAATAAGATGATCAAATTTTGTTTATTGCTTTAAAATCTATTTGCCAAATTGTTTCAAGTTCAAATTAAATTCTTCAAAATATTTATGTGAACTAAATTTATTAAAATCTATGTGTTATGTGAGGTCTTGGCAGTGGTTACCTCAATAAAAATAGAGAATGCCTTTAGGGTGGACAACCAGCAAGTTCATTCACATCTCTGCTATATTTAATATTGGATCATTGTGTTCTGCCATTTGATGCTAAAAATACTTTGTCTCAGGATAACATTTACATTAATAAATTTTTTTTAATTTTTTGGCAGAACCAGGGATTAAACTCATGCCCTTGTGTTTGCCAGGCAAGCACTTATTCTACTGAGCCATCTCCCCAGCCACTTCATTAATAAATTTTTATCTAAAAATCTTATTAAGCACCTTCCAGAGCAAAGACCAGTATCATAATTTAAATCCTTCATCAATTTTCTTATAAAACCTTAATCAATTTTCTATATATTATAGTAAAAATTACACTTCTTTTTAATTCAGCAGTATTATTTTTATTGGGTTCAGTTTTCCTTTGTGTAAGATTTCTAGGGAAGGTAAAACTAACTGTTCAAGTTCTGTCAATATCAAACACTACTGAACATCTTTTTGCCACCTTGGGCTTTGTTTTCTGTTGCCCTCATTTTTATTAATCCCAATATTATCTGAGGCAACTTGGACAGATCTAAATGCTGCTAAGAAGATATCAGTAGCTCCATGAGTCAATTTTCCTATGTCGATTTTTAGCTTTCTGTATTGTGAAGATTTCATTCCTCCATCAGATTTGTGAGTTTGTAATAGATTTTATTTGTAAGTAGCATTAGCCATAGTCAGTTCATTATTTCTTATTTACCTGATGATTTCCAGTGACCTGGTCAAATTGTCCTTGAGGTTAAAACATCAAATGGCACTGACATTGATTAGGTCAAGAACATAATGTCTTGCTTCAGAAGTCGAGGCAGAGATCCAATAGTTCTTCATGTCTATGATTATAATACAAACAATTTCTGGAAGAACATGATGATGAAATATCTGTTAGTGATTAGGAGTATGTCCTCTCAGAATGCCAAATGTTCAGATTCCACTTATGATCTCTGTGACTCTTGACAAGTTATTTATTTGTGTCTCAATGAATTCATTTATAAAATAAAATTGTGAAGATTAAATGAATTAAACTGAGAACAGTACCTTGCACATAATGAATACTCAATAAAAATGGTTACTACTAGAATAATTATCTCTGTATTCTCTAAATTACCCATATTGGGTCATATCTTTGTCCAGCCGTACCTCAATTTCCTCTTTGGAAAATGGTATTATGAGTAAGACCTATTTCATGGGGTTCTTACATCATCTGAGCACATAAACAAGTGCAGAGAGGAAGATTGGCATGGCCTTCGTATTTAAGTGAAGGCCACTTAAAGATATACTTATAAGTGAAATAAACCAGACCCACATGTGCAAATGTCATATAGTCTCCCTAGTATAACTCAAAAGAAGAATTACAAATAGAAAGGCATAACACAATTAAAAGGAAAGCAAGAACTTGAGGACTGGACAATGAGGAGATGGCAAGGAGAAAAGCTGAGAAACATGACAAGGGCAAGACCATTCATTTATACACACTAGACAGGTGAGACAATGATCCTGAGAAACATCAGGAGAGTTTTGAAACTAGCAGCTACTTGGTAAGATTCTCACCCTGACTAACTATACATGCTGATACTTGTGAACCAAGCAACTGCACTGAAGATACCAATGTGTAATAGAAGGGTCATGCTTGGAAAGCCTGTCATTTTGTTCTTCTAAATATGTACTTCTTGTCATGAAATACCAACTATTACTATACTATCTTTCAAATAAAATTTTAAAGCATAATAAATGAAAACTAAGACACACACACAAAAATTTTACAGGCCAGACCTACAGTGCTTTATAGAGATAGATTTCTAAATATCTATGTGAATATATGTAAGTGTTAATTCCTTTTTTTTTTTTTTTTTTGGTGGAGCCAGGGATTGAACTCAGAACCTTGTGCCAAGGAAGCATTTATTCTACTGAGCCATCTCCCAGCCCCAATTCCTATTTTTTTAAAATTGTTTTTTCTTCATATTCTGTAAGGACTTAGAGTTTAATATCTCAATACTTGATGGAAAATACCTGTTCCGTGTTATCCTATGATGCCTGATATTTAGACAAATAATGTGGGTAAACCGAACTGCATATGTTGCAGGGTAATAATAAACTTCTCTTCTGGAGGGTTAACAACCTAAGTTTACAGAACAAAAATTGGAGAAAAAGAAAGGCTGCAAGGTCAGCCAACATTTTGGTCCTAGCCTTTCAAGGTCAGTGAAGACTCAGGACATAGGAGAACTTGTACTGTAACATCATGTAACTCATCTGTGCCCCAAATTTTCTGATCAAGGAGATTATGGAGCCACAGAGGAATGTGATCAATGATGTATAATATGCCTAAGGAGAGTCACCTGGAGAGAAAACATTTTCTCAGGTTTTCACAGAAAGCAAATTGGTGAAGCAATGGTCGTGACTCATACACATGGCTGACACTGACAATATATCTACACAGTGAGGTACAGGGTTACAGGATAAACTCTGAGGATACCTGACTGACCTTATCTGACACAAAAGCTACATTTCTTGTTATATAGATCTTGCTTTATCTTGGTCTTAACTATCCAGCAGAAAAGTATAAAAATGAGGTATATAAAGTAAAGCCATATTAATATACTGAGCTATGAATGGCTCAAATCAACAACTTCTGAGAATAGCCCACTACTATTGTGGACTGCTGGATTGTGTTGGATTGTTTTGTTGAATTCATGCACCTATAGTCTTTAGATGCCAATGGAATGCCCATCCCTGATAGGACTAAACAAAAAAAGAGGATACAAAGGAAGGACTATTTTTTATTTGCATATAAGAATAGTTAGGATAGATATACAGCTACTTTTCCTTAACTCAGTGAGAAGATTTGTACTAATAGTGTTTGGATAGGATATACTGTTTGCTTCTTGTTTTATGGATAGCCACTAAGAAGATAACAATGTATAATGTATTGATTTAAATAAATAAATTATATATATATATATATATATATATATATATAATTTATAAATATATAAATTATTGGCACAGGCATAAGTGCACTGCAGGTGTCGTATTAGCAGATATTATATTTTAAATGTCCAAAGAGTGACTTTATAGCATCCACCCAGGAGAGTAAGAGCTACTTTCTATAGAGATTGTTACAGAGATAGTGCAAGGTCTTGGGATCCTGAGGCCAAATGATGCTACTAAGTATGAAAATATATTAAAAACCCAAAGAGGACTATGTAGCCATTTAAAGTCATATTCCACAAAATGTTGGCTCCATGAAAAAGAAGTTTTTGTCCTTTTGTTACCTGTTATGTATCTAACATAGATGTTAGATACACAACAGTGTCTGGCACATCTTAGACAGTTCATTGATGAAGGAAGGAAGGAAGGAAGGAAGGAAGGAAGGAAGGAAGGAAGGAAGGAAGGAAGGAAGGAAGGAAGGAAGGAAACAATGTGCACAATATGTAGTGACATTGAGAATGTTTCATATATGGTACTAGCTGAAGCAAGTTATAAAATTACATTTCATTATGATCACAACTTTCTGAAAATACATATGCAAAGAGTGAATACTGAAATATATAGAACTGAAAATATTGTCTGTAACCTTGTTCTATTCTCTGTCCTTTTTTTTTTTTTTTCAGAACTGGGGATTGAACTCAGGCCCTTGTGCTTATCAGAGAAGCACTTATTCTACTGAGCCATCTCCCCGGCCCCTCTCTGCCTTTTTTTAAATAACTTACACAGACATAAAGAAAGCACACACTTTCAGAGTATATTTTGAGCTGATCACATAGCAACCCAATCTCCTAAAAGCCACCCTATGAGCATAAATGTCCCTAATGACTGGGGACACTGCAGGAACTTGGAGCATCACAGGTTAAATTATATTCACTCTTATACTTCCTAAGGGGTAGAAGAAGCTTATACAGTTTAGAAAGATATTTCTATGGACATTTTGAACAAGGGTATTGGGTTGATGTCTAGTTAACCAGAAAATTTAATTATCCAGAATGACTTGTCTCTTAAATACTTCCATTAAATGAGGCTTGATTGTACTTTGATTTCTGAAATTATTGTTGAACTTTTTTCCTGTTAATAGTACAGGTGGGGAAAAAAATGTAATCTTTATAGTCAAACTTCATAGAGAAGATTTGATTGCCCTAGCTCTTAAAAATAAGAACACAATAGGTAACTAAAACCCCCTACATCTTCTTAAATGGTCTTTGTGTGGCATTGACCCTTAGATGTGCTGCTGAAAGAATTAGATCAGTTAAGAGAAAACAAGCTTGGCAGCTTACAGCTTCTATTTAAGGCTATACTAATGTTGTACGACTCATTTTGAGAAAGTATACATTAGCCATTAAAAATTAATTTATTTTTATTTGTTTTCCAGATTAATGGTCCTTCTAAAATAGAAAATTGAATTAGGGCTTAGTTATTTTCATTTGCAAAAGCTAATTGAAGCACATATTTATGAAATTAGACATGGAGAAGTAAACCACCACCACCCACTCAACCACAACAAGAATTCTTTTTCACTTCTGAGACAGGATAAAAGAGAAATTAATATGCATGTGGTAATTTATCCATCTTCCTCCTCAGCCCTTCTGGTACCTCTTAAGGAATTTGGGTCTTTTGTGATGATAATGGTAATAGCTGGAAAAGTGAAAGATCTGAGGGAGTGGGAGGCCTAGGAGAGGCGAGCCTTTGTAAACTAGATTTGATTTTTTAGTATTAATTTTTAATTTATCAAAGTTTACAAGCAAATAATGAAGACACAATTATTTCTAAAGGGTGTACAGTAATCATGCTACCCCTTGGCCTGCCCTTCCATCCCCTCTGACTTCCTTTCAGAGTCAGCAGCATTTTGGACAGTCACGCCCCAGGGCACAAGTGCTTGTCAGTCAGGTCTGTGCTGTGTCACATTTACTGGGATGTTATTGGCCAAATCAAGTCATATGATTAAGCCCTACATCAATGTGGGGCTGAGAGGACCCAGGGCAGGAATGCTGAAAAGTGTGGTTCTTTCAGGACTATTAATAAAATAATCTCTACTATGTGCTAAAACAACCCATCACTTTTTGGTAAGGCTTTCCATCTTCCTAAGAGATGGAATTCAGAGAGCTGAATTTAACAGTTCTTTGTGTGTATGTGTGTGTGTGTGTGTGCGTGCATACATTACTTGGGAAAGAAACAAGGGCTTTTATGGTGAGCTACACCACCAGCCTGCTATCCAGTTGTCTGACAACTAGAATTTTTCTCAGCATCCAGAGGCTGTTCACATTCCTTGCTTCCTCTTCTCTTTATCTTCAAAGGAAACATGACAGATCAAGCCCCCCTCAAATTTCTTATCCCTCCGGCTTGTCCTCCTACCTCAGCTCCCTTCTTTTCTGTCACATCTTTGATTTCTGATGATTCATTGGGCCTGCCTGATAACTAGGATAATGTCCCTGTTCATAAACTTAATTTCATTTTTAAAGTTCCTTCATAGCATACATACATTAGTGGTTGAATGCATAAATAGAGAGTGGTAATCTGGGGAGGACATTTTTGACATTCAGCATTTTTATTTATTTATTTATTTATTTATTTTTTTGGTGGAACTGGTGATTGAATTCAGGCCCTTGCACTTGTCAGACAAGTGCTTATTCCACTGAGCCATCTCCCCAGCCCCACATTCAGCTTACCATACCCTCTAAATCTTTCTCTTTTCTTTCATATATACTTCCATAAAGATTTCTCTGAGCAGTCTTAGGTCATGGAGTAGAGGTATTTCTCCTACCTTTCTTCTTTAAAAATACTCCTGAACCACAAGATTAAAAAAAAAAAATTAAACTAAAAAAAAATCTTTCCTACTCCCAGTATAAAGAAAGCAGATGGTAGAATTGGAAATTCTGAGTAGAGAGAATGAAATTCAAACTTAGTGCTGATTCAAACAAGCCAATTTGGCTCAAACAAGTCCTGGAAAGGCTCAGCATTCCAGGCATTTTGAGAGGATGAAGGCCCCTACAGTTACTGAGGTGGGGGGCTACCCATAAAAATTCTAGCCCGTCTCCTGAAATTTCCACCTACAGGAAATTTACCAGTGCCAGCGCCCTACTACGTGAAAAGCTTCAAGTCAGTTTTTAATGTTTGACTCTTAAGGTTTTTTTTTTTTTTAATGGAAAAAAAGGTGAAACAAAATTTCATTAAAAAAGTATAGGAGGATAACAATAGTTAATACATTACATGTTGATATCTTTAAAGTAGTTGCTCAGAGTATAAGATATTGCTTAATATTTTCTCCAATTGATCATTAACACAAACCTTCCTTTTAAACTAAGAGACAGTAATAGTGTAACTGACTTGCACTTTTTTCCCTTGGTGGAACTGTAGATTGGTACAGGCACTATGGAATTCAGTGTGGAACTTTTTTCCCTTTTCCCTATTCTCCTTTCCCCTTTCACCCGTCCTAGTTCTTTTTTCCCTTTGAATAATTTCTTCCCATTTCACAATACCTACTGCGTATTTGAGAATGTTTTTACCCTTTCAGTTTCTTGCACTAGCCCCAGAGAAACAATATAGTATTTACACATATATCTGATTTATTTCACTAATGAGTGTGGTCTCAAGTAGCATCCATTTACCTATAAAAGTCTCAATTTATCCTTCTTTGTAGCTTAGTGATATTCTACTAGTATAAAAATACATCTTTTTTATCCGTTTTTCAATTGATAGACATTTAGATTTTTTCCAAGACTTAGCTATTATAAGTTGTGCTGCTGTAAACACAGGTGCACATCTATTGCTGAGGTATGTTTTTAATTCTTCTGAAGAGATACCTAGAAGAAGAATAGCTGTGTCAAATGGAACTTCTGATACTGGTTTTCTAAGGAATCTTCACACTGATTTCCCCAATGCCTGTACCAGTCTACACTCCCACCAACAGAGGAAAAGGGGTCCTTTGCAACCGCCACCCCATCAGCATTTATTATTAGCTGACTTCTTGGTGATAGCCACTCTTTCTAGGGTGAGACAGAATTTCAGTGTTGTTTAATTTGCATCATTTGAATGCCCAGTGATGTTCTGTTGAACTTTGTTTTCCATGTATTTATTTGTCAATTGCATTTCTTGAACTGAGAAGTGTGCATTCATCCCAGATGCCCATTTTTGGATTGGGTCTTTGAATTTGGGTTGGTGGGTCTAAGTTTTTTCAATTTTTCATGTTCTAGATAGAAATCCTTTGCCTGAAGAACAATTGGCTAACGTTTTTCCCACTCTATGAGTTGTCTTTATGCAAAACCTTTTTAATAAGATGAGATCCCAGTTGTTGATTTTTTGAGGTGTTTTCTGTGCAGTCTGAGTTTTATTCATGAACACTCTGTTCTGTGTTCAAGATTTCTTACTGTTTCTCCTCTACTAGATTTAGTATTTGTTTTAATATTTAGATCTTTAATCCATTTTTACTTTAAAAATGGTGAGAGACATCGGTCTAGCTTTTGTCTTTGCCATGCAGAGAGCCAGTTTTGCCAGAACTATTTAAAGCTACCTTCCTTAATGTTTGACTCTTTAAGGGAAACAGAGAGCCAAGGGACAGCAGGCATTTGCAATGACAAAGACCAGAACAAATCAAGAAAAAACAAATGAACCCAGAGGAAATGGAGACAATCGGGGAGCAGAAGAAACTCACTTCCATGTTATAATGCATATTCTCAGAGAGATGTAAGAAGTTCTTGCTTACATAAAATGAGTATGTCATAAAAATAGAAATACGACCCTTTCACACATTAAAAATATATTAATAGAAGTAAAGAATGTATGGTTTCAAAAATAAAGTCTAGAAAATCCCCCTGAAAAAAATGACTAAATAAAAGAGGATAGAAGAGAACATTTAAAGATCAGTATAAAGTACTCAGGGCCGGTGGAAAGTTCACTGGATTAAAGCGCCTGCAAGCAGGCGCAGGGGTGGAGGTGGGAGGGACTCGATTCCTGCTGTTCTGCTGGCTCTGCCTCCAGAGCAAGCTGAGAGGGCAATTGAGACTGGGCGTGGTAGCGCCAACCTGTAATCCCAGCATTTGAGAGGCTGTAAAAAACAGGCAGATCACTGTAGTTCGATCTAGTAGTGAGACCCTGAATATCCTCTAGACCCTTTACTAAAATACAGAAAAAAAAATCTTTAATATAAAGGTACCCAATATGTGAATAATAGAGTTCTTGAAAGAGAACACAGGTCATTAATAAAAAGGAAGGAATTATTATCAAAAGACTTTAGGTCGAACGACTAGAACAATCTTATTCTTCTGTCCAGCCCAGGTCAAAGATATTATACCAACATATCTTCAAGTTTTTTTTTTGTTTGTTTGTTTGTTTGTTTTGGTGCACTTGGATTTATAGTGATCCTTCTGACACCCCACCCCCCATTGTGCTGGGATTACAGGCACGCTCCTCCTTGCCCAGACTCCATCCCCAGCTCACCATGCCTGGGGGCGAGGCCACCGAGGCACGTGGTGCCTGGGACTAAGCCCTGGCTGCGCTTAGTTCGCTGAGCTGTACCGCCGGCCCTTCAACATATCTTGAAATATCAGAAAACCAGGATGCAAAGATGTTCTGAAAAAATAAATAGCTTATAGGCAAAGGATCAGGAATCAGGGCATAATTGGTTCCTGCAACAGCAGGAATAGGAGTAACAGAATAGAACAATGACTCCAAATTACTGAAGGAAAATCGCTTAAATCCTAGAATTCTGCATCCAGACTATAAATCAACTTTCACAGCAGAATGAAGACACTAAATTAGACTTGCAGATGAAAAACAAAAATCTCCCGTATGCCTTTTCTCATAGTGTTACTGGCGTGTGTCTTTACTCCATCTCCTTACTACACACATCCATATCCCTTCGCAAACTAGGACAAAAGAATCCCAGGAGCAGGAAATGCACCAGAGAAGCACATTTCCAAGATGCTAGCAAGAGATCCAAGGAGGACAGTTGAGCCATAGACCTAGAGTGTTCCGACCAATCCAGAGGAAAACCAGGTTACCGAAAGAATTTTTCATTCAAAACTAAAACCAAGACACAACAAAATAAAGGAAATATAAATCCTCTGAAAAATTTGACTGTGTCGAAAAAATACAGTAAAGAACGTTATAAGGTGATTAGAGTCTGTAGACAAAGATAACCTATTTTTCAAAAATCTAAATACGAAAACGAAGTGCATTTTAACTTGAGGAAAAAAGTAGTGAAAGAAAAAAGTGTGATCATGGTATATTACTTGCCTCAAGATATAACAATACAAATAACAGTGCACACGGTTTTAATTTTTAAAAAAGCATGTAATTATTTTTATAGTGCCAGGGGCCTGTAAGGGAAGGCATAAGTAAACCTATTAAAAATTCGGTGACAGAATTGAATGCAGAGAGCTGGATGGGTGGGGTAGTGAAGATCTCAGGAATAAGTATCTTCGGTATCAATTTGATGTAAATTTTGAAAAGCTGAAAAATCCACCAGGTCTCTCTCCTCACAGGCTCTATAGCTCCCCAGCATTTCCGGCTCTGCCACGAGACAGAAGTCAAGCAGCCAAGCCAAGAGAGTACCTCTTGGGCCAGGGAGATGGCTCAGTGGAATAAGCGCTTCCCTGGCAAGCACAAGGGTCTGAGTTCAATCCCTGGTTCTGCACAAAGGGAGAGGAGAGAGAGAGAGAGAGAGAGAGAGAGAGAGAGAGAGAGAGAGAGAGAGAGAGAGCACCCTCACTCTAGCTGAACCTTGTGAGTAGCCCAAGCGAAGATGAGTGATACGGCACATAACTGAATCCAGTGCATATTTCTTCTGTATGATCACATCTTTGAGAAGCACGTGGCATATTGCTTAAGTGGATAGCATCTGGAAAGAGATATGTGGGAGCCATTTTTCTGTTTCTCTATTATTATTAGTAGTAGTAGTATTTGTGGTACTGAGAATTGAACCCAGGACTTTCACACTGAGCAAAATACTTCGCCTTTTTATTTACTTTTTATTTATTTACTTTACTTTTATTTTATTTTATTTTTGCAGAACCAGGGATTGAACCAGGCCCTTTCGCTTGCCAGGGAAGTGTTTATTCCACTGAGCCATCTCCCCAACCCCTTACTTTTTATTTTGAGACAAGCTCTGGGCCAGGGTAGGCTCAAACATGTGATCCTCCTCTTCTGCCCTCCAGAGTGCTAGAACTGCAAGCGTGCACTGCCATGCTTCATGACTCATTTTCTACCTCTCAGGCCCTGAATAAATTATTTATCTATCCCTTATTTTTTTATCTGTAAAATGGGGATAATGGGAATAAGCATAGATAAGCACATTGTGAAAATGTAATAATTTAGTACATATAAAACATCTAACATGCCAGTGTGGAATATATTGAAGTCTATATACATTCTCAGGGTCACCTGTCATTTCACCGTTGTTCTTTATGCATATACAAATGCTTAGCATTTAACTGCTTTAACTTTACAGCTGGGCAGCTTCTTGAGGCAAAAACCCCTGGAAATAAAACCAAAACCTACTCCTGACTTTCAGACTATCTGACTGACTGACTGACTGGTCAGGGCATTTGTTTTGTAACGTTTTATTTGTTTCTGTAACATTTTATTTATTTATTTATTTATTTTTGCAGAATTAGGGATTGAACTCTAACCCTTGTGCTTGCCAGGGAAGCACCTATTCTACTAAGCCATCTCCCCGTCCCTTGGCTTGTGTAACATTTTATAATGGAAAAAAATTTCAAGACATATGAGAGAAAACAGCCTGTTCGTGTAGTGCCAGTGCCCTGGCTCACGGCTGTCTGTTCTAGCCTCTGAATTCCTCCTTCTGATTCCCACTTTACTACTCAAGGCAAACCCTGGACACCACACCATTCATCTCCCCACACTTCAGGATGAACTTTTATAAAAGTAGATGCTTTTCAAATGAATGTAAATAAATATTAGTTTAACATCAAAACTTTTAATAAACAATATTATCAAATATTAGATGTAGATTACGCAGATACTTTTTCTTTCTCACTTGTACATCACAGGATTTCAGCAAGGCTTATCATTGTGATTAGTTGGTAGGGATGTCTGAGGCATGCTTAGGATAGTAAAGGCAAGGGGAATGTTTGATTTTCTCCTTGTACTTTTCAGTTTTCAGAATATAGTTTGGAACACCAGACATTCAAAAAATGACACATCATTCATATTCTCTGGTCTTCAGGTAAAATCATTGGACTAGGCAAGTTTTAAAAAATGTTTATTTATTTGGTAATAGGTTCTCACTATGCAGCTTGGAGTCATAGTGATCTTCCTGTCTCAGCCTCCCCAGTGCTGGGATTATAGACATGTGCCACTACACCCAGTTTTCGTGGCTGGGACACTGTGCCCAAGATTCTGGGACTAGGCTTGCATAGCATGGCATGTGATACCAGAGACTGAACCTGGGTCCTTGTGCTTGCCAAGCAGGGATTTCGACTGCTGAGCTATCTCCCCAACCCTGGGCAATCTTTTCTGCTCTTTGTGATAATCTGTCTTCAGCATTCTTTAGAAGCACGAAAGCATTTGCACTCAGGTAGCCTTTTCTTGAACAACTTCCTCCTCCGTGGCTGCTCTGTTTTCCTCCTCCTCTGCCCAGCCAACTCCCATTCATCCCATGAAGTCCAGTTAAGATGTTGCCTCATGTAACATTTGTTTCATAGAATAGGTTTTATTGGATGGTCTTCATATTCCATTTTTCACTTCTCTGCTCATACCACTTACTCCTTTGTCTAGTTACCTCCCATAGCTCCTTGTTGTCACCCTCCTTGGAGTCCTTATAATTTTGTATCTTAACTATTGTTCATCTGTGTGTTTCCCATAACCACACCATGGTTCCCTGGCTCAGTGAAATAATGAACAAAACAAAGGTCTTACTGAAGTGACCCTTGGCTGGCTTCACATTTCAGTGTGAAAGGTGAATTTTTAAAAATGATCACACTGGTGAGCTCTCCAGGGTCTCTTGACCTGTCATCTCCATTCAGCTTCCTATTTTTGGATAATCAACAGGCTCATAATAATTTCTGAATTGCCTGTTAGGAATGGTCTTTATAATTCAATGCATTCTGGCTATAAGCAGCAGCCATAATCTAGCAGTCTTTAAAACCTCTAAAATTAATTAATTAATTAATTAATTAAAAACTCTAAAGCAAATGCAGCTTAACTTGGATGTCAATGGGTGCACAATGTCATAAAGTATTCAACTACACTAAACGCAAGGGAAATGAGATTAGTTTTCCTCCCACATTGCAGTCTGCTTTTGTCATTTACTCTCAGATCATGTGACAGTCCATTTCAAAACATGGACTGTCAATTAAACACAAAAATAACCATGAGTGGTTGGTTTGTGTCTTGGTTACTTTTCTCTCATTGCTGGGACAATTACCCAACACCCAGAAATAAGGAAGGAAAGGTCTATTTAGCTCACAGTAAGTGGAGGTTTCAGTCAACACAAATATGGCTCCAAGGCAGACTGGTACATAGAAGAGGGCAGCAGTTCTTGGTGGTGGAAGACAGCACAACAAGAGCAGAAGGGAGGAGTAGCAGCAACAATGGCCATAGAGAGCAAGTCTGTCTTACCTTATGTCACTCAGGCTATCTGCCCCAGGTTGGGTGTAGTACTCACACCCATCATGCCAGCAGTACTTACACCTCAAATCCCAGCAGCACTCACACTTGTAATCCCAGTGAATCATGAGTTAATCACAAACTCTAGAAGTCTGCCCCATAACTACATGAGGGTTTGGAGATACATCTAGACACAAACCATAACATTTTGTATCTCTTTGCCAAGTGCTTCACAGTGAGAGCCAACCTAGATGGGTTCCCATGTTCTTCTCCTCAGAGAATGAAGCTAGTTCTCTGTGGCTTCCAGCCTATTCTGTAAATAATAACAAGGGTTCAAAATGACCTGGCCAGAGCATGTATGAAGCTTATACAGATTTGTTCTATGCTACAATAACATTCCTGTGAACCATGGAAAGTTGGCTACTTTAGAATACTATAAATGTTATGATGTTCAGAAAAAAAGATTATCAACATTGTAAAGAGATCTTAATTGTTTCAAGAGACAGACAATGCAAGAAGGGCATTGCTGTTGGTAGTATGAGCCCGATGCTTCTCCTTTTTCGAAGCCTCATAGACATCATGACCCAATGAATATTATTGTCTAGGTTTCTAAATCTGTTCTTTGGAAAAATTATTTCCAACTCTAAAGAATGCTCCCTAGTGTAGGGGTTAGCAGCTCTCTCAATGAGTTAATTTTATCCTAGCAACTGTGTTAAGATGGTGTAACTCCTTCACTCCTTCCCCACCCTTGTTAAGATGTTGTCACTCCCTCACTCCTTCCCCACCCTTGTTAAGATGTAAACATAAAAGAGATAAGAGGAAAACAGAAAGGAGAATCCTGTGGCTGCTTGAGTCAACAGCTACACATTCCATCCTAGTTGCCATGGAAACCAAGCAAGTATTTAAGCAGAGATGAAACAAAGAAAGAGGTTGGATGCATTTCGGACCTGGAAAGGTAGCAGAAGTGCATTTGAATGCCAGTAGGACATTTAAGATCTGTAGCCTGGGAAGGGTCTGATGGCTGGCTTTATTAATAAACTCTGCTTTTTTTCCAATTTTTGCTCTGATGTGGGAATAATCTTGCTGTTTCGCTGGGAGCAGTGTGGAATAGGCCAAGGCTGTAGTTGTGGAAGTTTCCTATTACGAACTAGGGACTGATGCAGTACTCTTATGCTTTACCCTCCAACCCAAATGAATACCACTTAATCTTTTCCATACCTAATGCCTTAAAAATGTATTGGAGATAATTTAAAATTTTTGTAACACCTTGATATAAATTCTGTCCTGTACCCTGACTCCATCCCCATACGCACACAGCCCAGACACTCAGACAAGGCTAAGGGTTGATGACTCAGTGGTCTGGACACTTGGCTGACTTCGTCTTGTTGAATCCTTGTAATCATATAGTTATTTCCTTCCAGAGGTAGTTAGACCTTTGGGGTCAGATTTGCGTTATTTCAGTTCTCAGGGGACTTACCTATGAGCTAGGCTAACAATTTATTAATCTGAGAATGGAAACTCAGAAAGCCAAGTTCATCTCCCTCTGTAGAAATGCACTTGTGCAAACACAGGACAACCACCCTTGTCTGTTTGGTGTAAAGCCACAGTAAATGGGACCAAAGGGTCATTATGGGGAGGTCCAGGAATCTAGAGAACTTGATGGACATGTTGTCCGGCTTGTGCCAGGCTCCAGAGTGTGAGTTGCTCACCCTCCCATACACTTATACTTTGGACATGGATACTGCTGTTCTAGCGTCAACTCATCCAATTAAAACAGTGACTGAGGACAAGCATTTTACTCTCTAAAAATGGAAGATAACCCACACTAGCTTTCTGTTTAGTAAGGGGACATGAATGCAGTCATGATTTGGTAAGTTAGTGACTCTATTTATTGGTTACAGCAGTATTTCTTAGTGATCATTTAACATATTACTATCCTACTTGGTTTAGGATACTTTTTAGGAACATTTTCATGCATGTTTTAATTTCAATAATAATCTGAAGCAACTGAATATAAGATTGCACTGTTTCACATGGAGATGGCCACCTTATTAATGAGAGTTGCAGAAAAATTGAAGCACACGGGATAACAAATATTGAAGCAGCCCTGTGGCAGGCAGTGTGACAGTCACACACTGAGAAACAATTTAGTTTTAGCTATCACATTAAATTAATGTTGGACTTGAAATTTATCAGTTTTGCAATTTGTTTGTATTTCACTTGTTTGTTTTGGTTTATAGTTAACATTCTGTAAGTACAAGGCATTTGTACATACTATTAAATACACTCGAGAAATATAATAAAAACAATATAGATCAATCTGAGTGTTTATTAGAAATTGTGTGTGTGTGTGTGTGTGTGTGTGTGTGTGTGTGTGACTGTGCTCTGCCTAAGCAAGCACATTAGTCTTCTGAGCTCTTTGGCCAGCCCTATTTTATTTTGAAACAGGGTCTTGCTAATTTGCTAAATTGCACAGACTGGGATTGACTTTGAGATCTTTCTACCTCAGCCTCTCAGAGTGCTGGAATTACAAGCTTATAGCATTGCACCCAGCTTCCCATTGCATTCTAATCACAGTTGCCTTAATTAGATTCATGGCTAGCAACATTTTTAGTTTACCTATGCATGTGGGTAAATTATCTCCTTTGTACTAAATTTTACTAATAGAGCTCTCAAGAAACTATGCTATAGAATCTAGTAGGTTGACTACCCTATGAAACCATGGTCATTTCACATATTACTCCCTTCCTTCTTCCCTCTTTGTCAATATGTACAGGCATTTACTAGGAACTAAACATAACGGATATGAATATGAGAATAGGAAAAATTCACCACTTTCCTGTGTTTACAGGCCAGAGCACTGTTGGTTTGCTTGCTTTTTTGTTGTTGTTGTTGGTACTGGGGATTAAGTCCAGGCCTTATGCCCTGAGCTGCATCTCCTATTGTTTTTACTTTGAGACAGGTCTCACTAAATTATCCAGGCTGGACTTGAGTTTTCTATCTTCATGCATGAACCTCTCAGAGTGAGTGCTGGGTGTGTATGGGCATGAGCCATGAGACCTGGCCATTGCAAAAATTTTTTGAACATTTTCTGCTAGATTCCACTTCTGCAGTTCTGGGGAGAAGTCTAGGAACTATGTGATTAAGGGAAGGAAGTGATTACAAAAACATTTTATTTATTTTTAATCACTTCTGTACTTACTTATTTGGTGTAGGGTCTCACTATGCAGCTTGGACTCATAGTAATCCTTCTGTCTCAGCCTCCCTGGCACTGAGATTACAGGCATGCATCACCACCATGCCCGGTTTCACTGGCTGACCCTGCATGTGGTAGCAAGGCTTGAACACAAGTCCCTGCACTTTCCAGGCAGATGCTTAGACCATTGAACTATCTCCCCAGCCCCCCACAAAAGCATTTTAAATGAGGAGGGAATTCTTTATATTTGAGAAGGGCTCACTCATGATACTGGCAGCTACATGAGTGCTGCTGACCATATGGGTAGCCCTGTGGGAAGTGGATCAGTAAGAATGAGAGTGAAAGCCTTTGGCCCAGGAAGCAAGCTGCTTGGTTACTCAAAACAGGAAATGCTGGTGACCCAGACCAGAAGAGTAGTAGCAGTGAAAGGTTCATCTGTGAGACAGATGAACAGATCTAGTTAGGATTCAGGAGAGTCTATCAGATCTGCTAGTAGGCTGGTGTGGAAGATGAGGGGAAGAGAAGAGTCAGCGTGGCTCCTGAGCTCTGGGCCAAGGCTCTAAGGAGATACAGATAGTTTTGCTGGGATATAAAAATAAAATGAAAGAAAGTTTTGGACAGGGAGGTAGTAAATCATGGGTTTAGCTTTAAAACAATTGATTGCTGAATTCATGCACCTACAGTATTTGAATGGCAAGGAAATACTTATCTCTGACAAAGTTAAACAAAAAAGGGGGATATAAATGAAGGATTATTTTGTAGTAGAATATATATATATATATATATATATATATATATATATATAGGATAGATATACAGCTACTTTCTTTTAGTTCAATGAGAAGAAAGATTTGTACTAATAGTGTTTAAACAAGATATCATATTTGCATCTTGTACTATGAATAACTATTATGAAGACAACCATATGCAATGTAGTAATTATTGTAACTGTACTATTAACCTGTTTTGAAACTGTCTCATTGCTATTTCTTTCTAAATAAAAATTAATATAAAAATTTGTAAACATTTGAGATTAAAGTCCCACAGGTATATTAAAGTGAAAACAATGTGAAATTTATATGTGAATCCAGGACGCAAAATACTTTTCCTATAGAAAAAAATCAGATAAAAGAATCATTAAAGATATGACAGTGGATAAGTCTGTAAAGGGTAAGGAAAGCATCAAAAATTCTAAGACAAAACAACTCTGAGGAACACTTAAAGAAGATACCAAACAGAGCTGTAACTGGAGACAGTATGGCCAGCCAGCAGGGAAAACCAAGTCAGGAGTGACTGAAACCAAGGAAAGGAGTATTTCAGAGGGATGAGCCGGCCAGCACTGTGGAATGCTGTTGAGGGGCCAAGTAAGATAAGACTTGAAAAGTGTCTATTAGATTTGACAAGCAGGTCATCAGTGACCTTCATGAAAGCAGTTTCTGTGACACACTGGAGGTGGATATGAAGGGGTGGCCAAGTGGGAGAGGAGGGAAGGAGGCCTGGAGGCTGTCGGGGAGGGTACTGTTTCAGGAAATTTATCTGAGAAGGGAAGGAAAGGGTGATAAATAGAGGTATGATGAGATTAGGGTGGGAGAGATACGTGCGCCTCAGTGCTAGTGGGAAGGAATATGTATTAATATGGAAGAAGGATGCCATAGAGCAAAGGCGGCCTGGAAGGCTGACAGGACGAGGAAGGAAAGCACCATAGAGAGACTGGCCTTAGATAAGAAGCACTGTAACTTTTCCTTCCTGGTAGGGGAAGAAGGAGAGGGGTGGGGCTCAGAGTCAAAGGCTTCAAGAGCCTGGAGTGCAGGTGAGGTGATTCAGAACACACAGAAGGGCTCTCTGCTGGCACTGAGGCTGGCCTGGGCTACTCTACATGGTGGTGTGATTCTCTTCAGCACCACCAGCCCTCTGGGAAGAGAGAGAAGTTGGACAACTAGACTTACGTAAAGTAGAAAACTTTCAAATTATTTTGGTTGAATAGCACTGTACGAAAGAGTTGAAGATGTTGGCAAGAGAGCAGTAAACACAAACAGGAAACGGAGGGGAGGAAATGGCAGATGAGGGAGGGAAGAGCCACAGAGGCCGTGAGATGTGGAGGTTCAAGGAGTGTGAATCCTAGCTGTGTTTGTGTCTGGGGGAGGCATTAGGAAGAGAGAGCTGAGAGGACAGGATTCTGTTCAGAAAGTGAGATGGTGGACTTGTGATTTCTTGTACAATACCAGAGGATTTGTGGCCACGGGGGATGTGTATCTGAAGCAGTCAGGAGGGTCATTTGAGATGAGACAATTAGCTAAGGCAATAGCTAACAGCTAACATACTCCAAAATCTCAGCGGTTAGCGCAGAAAGCTTATTTTCCACTGACGTACTATGCTGATATGAATATTCACCATTAGCACTGCTTCTCTAAGTGGTGATTCAGAATTTATATTTTGAGAAGGGGAGATAGCTCAGCAGTTGAAGTGCCTGCCTGGCAAGAGCTAGGACCTGGGTTTGATACCCAGTTCTACATGGTGTGCCACCCCATAACAAGCAGGCTACTGAAACCCAGAGTGGTGGAGCACACCTGTAATCCCAGTGCTGGGGAAGCTGAGACAGGAGGATCACTAGGAGTCCAAGCTGTGTAGTGCCAAATACAGAAATTTAAAAAAAAAGAGCTTATATTTCTCCTACCTGAGTCCTGACAGCAGGTGGGCTCAGAAGATGAATGGCAGGAAGCTTAGAGGCACAGCTGGTCTCATGTCCCTGAGGGTCGGTGATGTGTCACGTGCAGTGACACTGTGGGCCTCACAACATAAAGCCCTTCTTCAAAACTGTGGGGTGCAGGGGGTGGGCGTCCTCCATGAGGCAGGTGGCCGTCTGTAAGGCCCGTGATGTCCCTTAGGGGAGAATGGTGTCGCGGCTAGAGGCTGGAGTCTTCGCGGAGCTGCTGGGGATGAAGGTGACTTGTTAGTCACGAAAGAGGTTTATGGAGAACCCAGCAGAGAGGCAGGAAGGAATTGAGCGGGAGAGCTCCCAGCGTGCTGAACGGGAGCGACCAGCTGGAACTCCACCTGTGTGGCACACGGGGATTGGGAGGCGCGCGGGAAGGTAGAATTAGCTGGCCCCAAAGCTGTCAGAGAATTGATTTCTGGGCGTGCTTGTGTTTCCTGGCTGTGACCTGGCCCGGGCACCTCCCTTCTGCTGAAGAATTCAAGCAGTGCATCTTAAGATGCTATTTTCCTGGAAGGAGTCAGGGGAGATGTAGTTTTGCAAGTGACGGGATGTCAGAGAGGCTCAGGACTCAAGGCTGAGACAAAAGTGAGCTCTGCAAGGACTTAGGCTTGCGGAGAAGGGCGGCAGGTGGGGAAGATCTCTCAGATGTGCTCCTAGAGGCTCCGCGTAAATGTTCGGCATAAAGCAGGCACTTTGGTTGACTTGAATTCCAACATAATACCTGATCATTTGAAGGAGAGTAGAAAGCTACCAAGCAATGGCCATGTGTTAATTGTTGAAGAAGTGGGAGTGCTCTGAGGATGCACTGGAGACACGGAGTCTGCGTAGTCACATCTCAGAAGCGTAATAGCTGCCAGATTGCACAGCCTTGCTGTGATACTCGGTGAGGTAGCTCGGTTGGAGAAAAAAACATCTTGTTGGATGTGGAGCCAAAAACCCTCAAGCTGTAAAGTCAATATGATCGGTGGCAGCAGTTTCTCTTCAAAGTTAGGTTTTATTAGTAATCAGAGTAGGAGGTCTCACCGGGTAATGCATGAATCTTTCCAAATGCTGTTAATTGTCATAAAAGGATGCCAACTTTATTCTACTCCTGCTCATATTGACACACATGAAAGAATTACCATAGCACTTATGATTAGTGGAATAGTTTAAACCTTCACACACACACATGAAATGTTATCTTTTCAGATATTTCACAGATGCATCTCCTTGTCTATACTGGACTTTATGGGATGGATATAAACCAAAAATTGCAATAAGAAGACAGAGAGAAGAGGGATAGAGATATAAGAACAGAGACATTATCTCAAAATTTGAATTTGATAATATGAATAATGTTAGTTCATTTATGTTATTATTTTTGTAACCATAGCAAATATTCATTGCAATAGAAGGAACATGATGTTAGGAAACACCAGTGAAACATTATTGCATTTCCATGTACTAGTGCTGGTGTCACTGAAAGACTTTGATCTGGAAGTAGATTTTTCTTAAAATTTGGCATTCACATATAAATCTCAAGAGGAGCTGTGGATTTTATACGTGACTTTTTTTTTTGTCTTTGTAAATTAAAGAGGAAAGAAAGGAACCATGCATGCCTCACTGCCTCTGAACCACTCGAAATAAATAACTCTGCACTTTATAGTAAAAGTGCATTGGCCCTTCAGGGAAGGATCTGTTATATGGGGCAATCAATTTTTGCCATTCCCTAGAGTATTTACTTAAAGGTTTGCCTGTGAGCAAGCCTCGCTGGGAAAAGCATCATTTCTCACAAACTCCAGCTCTTATATCGCAATTGTGTAGTCTAAACCCCATATATTGTTCTGTGATACTCTCTTATGGCAGAGAGGCATCCGGATCTGAATGAATAGCCCAGGATGCACATACTGCGTGGAGACTTTGGGATCTAAAAGGAGTTTTTCCTGTCACAAATTCTTTTCATAGTTCTATCCATTGCAGACCTCTTGATAGTGCAAAATGGAATTTATGAAAGAACATGGGCACTCTTCCTTAATGCAAGACTAGAGACGCTTTGGGAAAAAGAAGCCTTATCAAGGTCTGGAGGAAAAATATCAACAGAATATTTATTCTTTTCTCCACTTTCTTTCTTCAACGTATTACAATTGAGGTCATTATGTATCTTTGAAAGCAATACTTCTCCCCTGTATTCTATACCTATGACCAGAAGATATTTATAGAAAGAAAGCAGCATCTCATATCCTCCCAGTAAAGTTCCACAAAGCTGGTTCCAAATAAAAATGAATAAATAATGTTTATCCAGGCCGTGAAGATAATGCTAAAAAGCAAAAATTGATTAGTCCATCAGTTCTGTTATGTGCTGACACTGACACTCTTGCATTTAGGGGTTCGGCTTATTTTAAGACCAAATGGTTTAGATGATGTCAGAGAAAACAAAAGAAAAACCTATGAATAAATGATTTTTGTTTTAGTATTAATTTGATAACTTAGAGCTGGGGAGATGGCTCAGTGGAATAAGTGCTTTCCTGGCAAGCGCAAGTGCATGAGTTCAATCCCCGGTTCCTCAAAAAAAAAAAAAAAAAAAAAAAAATTGATAACTTAGCAATTGCATTAAGAATTATGAACTAACTGAGCTAATGTGACTCAGTGAAAAAAATACTTATATAAGATAAACAGCCATCCTACAAAAGCAATATATACATCCTACAAAAGCAAAGTCAGAGAAAGATTTGAGATTCGAAATCAACTGCGCATTAGAAATTAATTCTTAACCATGAAAATTGAGTTTTTCAAACAGAGGCTGTGAAGCTCCACCAAGAGAGAAGAGTCATTTCTCAGATCTTCCTACATTTCAAGGGAGAGAGTTCTTCTATACTGGAAATTTATATTTAAAGTAATAAGGTTCTAATTGTTTTATTTTCTTAAGAACTGCATTTGGATATCACATTTAAATATAGATTGTTCCTAAGATTTTTTTAAAAATGCGTACATGGAAGGATTAGGAACCTGTTTACTTACATTTTTTTCAGTTCCTGAGTTGTAAGACATTAATCTGTGCTATGTCCATGCTTCTGTGCATGATTCAGTGCACATAGTAGGTCTTCTGTAAGTGTCTGTTGGATGAAAGAGTAAATGAGTGACTGAGTGAGGCTCTAGGATGCCTGGGAAATGTGTCATGAAGTCCCTTCCCCTCAATTATGCTTGGACCCAATGCCTTCTCCAGCCTCTTTAGTCAGACTCAATCTATTTTCACATTCATATTCCAGTGTACATACTTCTCTGGGCTTTAAAATTTCACCAACAAGAGGCATATTTGCACTGATCACATCCTGTCATGGTGTGAGGAGTGTTTTCATCTCTTCTAGAAGAGTCTAAATTCCATAGCTTCTCTAGTTTTGCATTTTTTGTACCTAACTTGGCATGTGACACATGTAGTTTTTCAGTAAACAATGCGATGAGTGAACAGCGAGCCTCCTGTGGCTGTCGTTGAGCCTTGCAGGGGCTGACCTGGATTGTCACTGCAGCCTGTGGGTCACATTTTCCTCACCTCTAAAATGAAGGTTTTTGTCATTGCATGACTCCCACTTAACTAAAAGGAGAAAAATACTTGGGCTCAGAATAGTAACAAAGATTGGGTAATGCATGGGGAATTTCCTTCTCTATGGTTATATTAGGAAAGAAGATCAGCACCTATTACTACATGACTTAAATAATCAATTTTGCAGCCACTCTGTGGAAGCATATATTACTTCAATTATAATAATACTATTTATAGGGGGCCAGGGAGATGGCTCAGTGGAATAAGGGCTTTCCTGGCAAGCATAAGGGCCTGAGTTCAATCCCTGGTGCCACCAAAAAAAAAAAAAAAAAAAAAAAAAAAAAACTATTTATAGGTGAAATACATTACTTTACTTTATTTTTAGAAATTTATTTATTTAGCACATTTAGCAAAGGGTCTACAGAGTCTCAATACACAGATCAGATGCATAATGATCCTCTTGTGTTCAGCCTCACAAGCACTGGGATTATAGGCACATGCCACAGGGCCAGTCTCCATTGCCGGCTCAGCATGACCCTGGGGTGGGGACAGGCAGGGGGCCAGGGCATGCTGGGGATTGAATCCCAGTCCCTGTGTCTGCCTAAGCAAGCCCTTTAGTCTGCTGAGCTATGTAGCTGGCCCTTATTTTATAGACATAAAAAAGAAGCTTCAGGGCCATCTACAATTTGCCCAGGATTACACAGCTAATGAATAGTTGGCCCAAGACCCACATTTGGTTCTGCTAACTTAAAAACCTGTATATGTATGTACTGTCCTTCATAGACATGATTCCACCTACTTAAATTTTGATAAGAAAAATGAACCATTTTTCACTAAGAGTAAATATGCTATTTTTCTCTTATGTTTCTACCTTTATGTTCTGATTTGAATTGAGCAAAAGTATGAATTATTCTTGCTGGTGATATAGTTCCTAATTCTATTTCATCTGCCAAAGCTTCATGAAGGAAGGAAAAACTAAAGCTAGATCAAAATAAGGGAGCAAAGCTGTGCGGCTACTCACAAGTGAGATGGCTTGCTGGACATTGACCAGAAAAGGAGTGGGGGAAACACAGTACGAGGCAAGCCCTGGTGGGGTGCAAACAGGCCAGAGGGTGGAGTCTGAATGAGAGCTAAAGGAGCAGTTATGGGAAAGGAAGATGTTGGGGATCAATGGAAGAATTTGTGACAATGTCACATTGTCCCCTAAGATCACGGAACCCTGAAGGGTATTGCTGGACATCATGACTTACACCAGGATGGGCATTGGCCACTATAACCATTGGCCACTATAACCATTGGCCACTATAACCATTGGCCACTATAACCATTGGCCACTATAACAAAGTTACACCTCTGGTCTGGTATCAGACACCTCATACTGCTAAGGATTATTCTTTAAGCTGTGGGTTTCAACCTTCTGGTGTACCTAGGCCACCTTGAGTGAAGAGGAATTATCTTGTGTTGCATATAAGATACACAATATAGCTAATGTATAGAAGTAACAAAAATTTTTAAAATACTTTTTAATATAACGTTCAAATGAACTGATGCAACATGATAAAGTTTAATAATTAAACAGGAAAACTTACATATCTGCTTAATAGCAATTAACATCTGTCTTCAGAGGCACACACAAATAGACAGGACAAAATGGTATTATTGATTATTATGGTTTAGATCTAAAATTTACCCCCAAAGTTTCATGTATTAAGATCTGGGGGTTTGGAAGGTAATTAAATCCTTATACTCATCACTGGATTAATTCATTGATAATTTTCTGACTGAATGTACTGGTAGGAGGTGACACTTGGCTGAAGGTGTTAACTAGATGTGAGACCTGGAAGGATGTACTCTTGTCCCTGGCTCCTCTTCTCTCCGGTTGTTTCCTAGATGTCATGGGTTGAGCGGTTTCTGTCCACCAAACCCTAACACTGTGATGTTTCTTCCTTGAAGTCAGCCTTCCATGAACTGAATCCCCTGAAACCATTAGCTAAGTTAAACCTCTCCTCCCATGGAGAGTATTTTGTCCCTGTGACAAGAAAGCTGACTAATACATTAATAATCACTGCATTTTGCTTGCCAAATTTCACATTTCTAATTGAAATGCAAGTTTCAATTTGACTGTGTGGCAGGCACCGGAGGCAGAATTAGCAATGAGCCACTCCATCCCCTGCACAGCTTTGGACTGTCACCCAAGCAGTCGGTGCTCTAGCACCACATAAATGAGTCATAAGACATTACAAAAGTCACATCATAATGTTAAAAATTTACTATAAAATTGGGTGTGGTTGCCTCATTAGTTGTCTAAGGTTGCATGGGACCCACAAGCAATGGATTGGACATGTGTGCTGTAAGCCTTCCACTACTTGGTTTTGTTTTAATGTGTAATTTCCAAAGTTAAAATTTTTATTACTTTTACTTCCAAACACAGCATTTTTAAGTATTGTAAAATGAGCAATCAGGGAGATCAAACTGGTTGTTGGTGAGATCAAACTGCCCCCACACAATCATGGGAGCATTGTGTGGGATGTATTTGTATCTCTGTAGAAATTCTGAAGCAAGTTGGTATTACATTTGACAAGAAATAAGTGGATTTCTGTAATGCCCAATTTTCCTCTTTTACCTTAATTTTCTTAAGGTTATTCATTAATTCATTATACTGAGATTCTAAAACAAACTTCATGTACCAGGAAAATTTAAAAAATTCAAATCTTGTGGGAAGTTCTGGAGAAAAATATCTCTGATAATTTGCACATACATGAGGGGCCAGGAGGAGGCTGAGGGTGAGGTAACCAGCACTGGTAAGAGATGGCTGAGCCAGGCTGGAGCAAAGTGAACTAAACCAGAGCATTTTTCTTCACACTTCAAACAGGAGGCATTCTTCCCTTGGGTCTTGGTTTCCAGTGCTGTTCTCCAATGAAAGGAGCCAGAGCTCCTTGGCTGGCTGGATGATGCTAAGATTGAGGCAGGAAATGGGTAAATGGAACCAGTAGTATCTTGTGCCAGAAAGTGAGAGGGTGCTCAATCCCTTGGGTATGTGACAGGGACGCTGGGGCTACTGGAAAGAGCTCTCAGTGGGCAAGGGTGGGGCAATTTGAGCAAATAAATAAAATAGTATTGGATTATAGCCCAAGCACAAAGTAAATATCCATGAATCCATCCTGGCATGAATGAATTATTTAAAAATAATTGGAGAATAGACAAATCTCTTATACAAAAAAACTTTCATATAATTTTTGTATCACTTTCCCATGACTTTCTTCCACAGAGAAAGTAGTATAGGGGTAGGGGTGGTGAGGAAGATTAACTTTATGGTAGAGAAACCTAGGCTGGGAATGGTGGATCATGCCTATAATTCCAGCACTCACAAGCTGAGGCAGGAGGATCATTGTGAGCAGCACAGAAAGGTCCTGTCTCAAAAAGACCACAAAAAGAGAAACTTGACAAACACTGTCTCAGTCAAGTGACCAAGCTGAATATTAACAGTGATGTAACATGTTTATAGTATGTGCTTGAGGTGATTGAAGGAGAATGGTATTTTACCTCTCTGGTTTTTCTCTTTAATGTACATACTCAGTATAATTATGAGAAAAACATCAGACAAATTCCAGTTCCACTGTAGGATGTCCTACAATAAGGAGCTGTGAAAGGACATGAAAAGCAAGAAAGTCTGACCAACTTTAGAGGTCCAGAGAACTCCAAGGAAACATAGTGACTATATTTAGTATGGCATCTTGAATGAAATTACTCATAGAAAAAAAATGTAGATTAAGAAGTAAGGAGTTGGGCCCAGTGACATATTTTTGTATTTGTAGCACTTTGGGAGGCTGAGGCAGGACTGCAAGATTAAACCCAGCCTGGAACTTTAGTGCAACCCTCCTTCTTTCAAAATATAAAGTAAGAGTTGCAGGGGACATATGTCATCATAGAGGCCTTGGATTTGGTCTTCAGTACTTACCTCTGAAAAATGAATAAAGAAGATAATTTGTTTTTTGAAACATGGGCCAGAGAGATGGCTCAGTAGAATAAGTGCTTGTTTGGCAAGTGCAACAAGTGCAAGGGTCTGAGTT
This sequence comes from Ctenomys sociabilis, assembly GCA_004027165.1. NCBI lineage: Eukaryota > Metazoa > Chordata > Mammalia > Rodentia > Ctenomyidae > Ctenomys > Ctenomys sociabilis. The sequence goes on from PVKA01010454.1 coordinate 34,388, forward strand.
CAATCCCCAGTTCTGAAAAAAGAGAGAGAGAGAGAGAGAGAGAGAGAGAGAGAGAGAGAAACAGAGAGTGGCAATGTAAAACTTAGGGGCCGGGGAGATGGCTCAGTAGAATAAGCACTCCCCTGGCAAGTGCAAGGGCCTAAACTCAATCTCTGGTTCCAGAGATTTTTCTTTTTCCAAGAGAAAAAAAAAAAAAAGATTGAAAAAAGAAACTTGCTCAAAATTCCATGGCTACCTAATAATTTGATGCTTTGGAATATTTTCCTAGATATAAAAAAATGAGACATATTTGTCATGAATTGGGATCAAATCTGTGAAATTACCAATGTAGAGAGTTTATAGAGTATTCACAGATTCTCAGAGGCTCGCAGGGGTGTGAAGCTCGTTCTCAAACATGGCTGCCCTGAGTTTCTGCCCTCCCTGTGCGTGTATGCCACCCCGTAGATGGGCTGACTTGTCCTTTTGAATCTGGGGTGCCTTCCTTGCTGACTTTAACTCATCTAGCATGATGGAAGTGACATTTGGAGACTTCTCCAACTTCATGCAGAATTTAGGGGGTAGACCATATTCTATTTGTATCCTCTTGGAAACAATTCAACCTGAGAAAGCTCAAACCAAATGGAGAAGCCACATGGAATGGAATTGGGACTCTGTGGTGCAGTGTCTCCACTGAGCCATAGGACCTCTGTCAGCAATAGCCACGGGGCACAGGAGGAAAGGTGGTTGAGGTGTCAGATGCCTGCGGTCCCTGCTGATGTTGCATGGAGCAGAAGATGCACCCAACTGAGCCCCACCCAAGAACAGAATCACGAGCGCTAAGAAAACACTGTCTTAAGCCACTATATTTTAGTTTAGTTGTCTGTGAAACATAAACCCTAAATAATGGGCATAATATTTTATTCTTATGAGTTGAATTGTTTCCTATCCTAAATTCACGTTTAAAATCCTACCTTCATTGTTAGAATGTGACTGTTTTTTTGAGGCAGCATATTTTTAAAGTTAATTAATAATATGTAAATGAGGTAACTAAGGTTCAATGAAGTGATAATCATGGGACCCTAATCCAATGTGACTAGTGTCCTTATAAGAAGGGCAAAAGATACTCCAGGTGTGCACACAAAGGAGCCCAGGGGATGGCACGGTGAGGAGGTGGCCAACTGCAGGCCAGGAAAAGAGGCTCAGGGGACAGCAACTCCTCCAGTACCTGATCTGGAACTTTCAATCTCTAGACATGTGAGAAAAATCAATCTCTGTTGTTTAGGCCACACAGCCTGACTGTCTTATGACATCCTAGAAGACACTACGTAGTGCATAAAATATTTGTGCATATTTTATCTCATTCTTATGGGAGCCTTACTACCAAAGTATATATGACAGAAGGTTGAGTTTAAGAGGGGAGAGCAAGGAGAAGGTAGCGATTATTACCAACCTTTCACAGATGGAGCAAGAGTGGGCACTGCACTTATGAGCAGGCGCTCTGCCTACGAATCCAGCGGCGTTCCTCCAACACTGTTTTGCACAGCTGAGGACTATCTATTGTTAGGTCGTGTCCCAGTACCACCCTCTGTGCAGAGTCTGTAAGAGAAAATAGGCCCAGGAGAACTGTGGAACTTCAGGACTGTGATTTTGTTTTGAGTATCATCTTTTATGCCTGGAAAAAAAATTATGGATCATGAATGAAAAATATTCTGCTTATTTTCTATAGATAAAATTTTTAGATGACTTTGGTGGCTTGAAGTCCTTCCCTCCATCCCACTCTCCCTCTGTCTCTCCTTCTCTCCCTCCCTTCATCCCTCCCTTCCTTCCTTTTTATTTAATAATGCTCACTATAGGGCTAGGGATGTAGCATAATAGTAGAATATTCCCCTAGCATGTGCAAGGACCTGAGTTCATCCCCAGCATTACAAAATAAAATGGAAATAAAGAAATAAACAAAGTTATAGCAAATCATAAAAAATTCCAAGTTGGGCTGGGGAGATAGCTTGGTGATCTAAGCACCTGCCTGGCAAGTGCAAGGACCCGGATTCAGCCCCTGTTACTGCACGCGAGGCTGGCCTGGAACCCCAGGCATGCCATGCCAGCTGTTGAAACCAGGCATGGTGAAGCACACCTGTAATCCCATCACTGGGAAGGCTGAGACAGGAGGATCACCATGACTTCAAGCTGTGTAGTGAGACCCTGTACTGAATAAATAAATATTATGTTTTAATTCCAAGAATATTAAAATGTTTTCAGCACAACAAGAAAAACTCTTTCTTTTATCCTTTCCATTATCTATTCCCACATTTTAAAGTAGCACTTGATAGGTGTTCAGATCTATTTGCATGTATATGTGTTGATAAGATGGTACAAACTCCTTTTCTGACTGCTACCAGGCCCCCAGTAACATCCCCTTTCTTGAGAATGTCTCAGCACATGCACAGATGAACATCTGGAGAGCCTGGAAAGTCGCCTGAGTATTTCCTGACCATATTCTGACTGACCCAGAAATGAGCAACTGACCAAGCCAAGGCAATCAGTTTCTCTTTCTCTAACAGAGTATCAGAAAGACTTAGAGCTGGTTACTGAGTCACTTCAATGGTAGCACCCTAAAGAGATATGTGTACTGCTGCCACTGACCCCCAGATGTTGTCCTTGGCCTTTCCCTCCTCTCCCTTCCCTTCCCCTCCCCTTCCCTCTCTTCCCCTCCCCTCCCTTCTCTTCCCTCTCATTTTCTCTCCCCTCCCCGCCCCGCCCCTTCCCTCTTTTCCTTTCCTAGATGCTGGTGGTCCAACATTTCCCTCCAGTTTACTAGATGTCTTAGGACTGATAAAAAAAACCCAACTTTTAAAAATTTTTGCTCAAGTTAATTACTACTAGATTTATTGTTTGCAACCAAAATATCCCTAAAATGGGCCCATAGAACTCATCATGTTCTGAAAAGTTTTCTACTATTTAACTCTCTCTCTCTCTCTCTCTCTCTCTCTCTCTCTCTCTCTCTCCCTCTCCCTCTCCCTCTCTCTCTTCCCCACACTCTCTTTCCCTCCTTCCCTTCCCTCAGTAAACAACTCAGTAATTAAACTGAAGGACATTACAGTCTGCTAAATCACACTGAAGAATCATCTCAAAAGAAAGATAAAAAATTAAAGATAGGGAAATGGTTAGGAAAGGGACAGGATTTGGAAGGCACATCAAGGGTATCTAACTAGTAAATGATAAGCATTCCAGAGGAGCTAAAGGAACAGATAGGAGAGAGGCAATAATCAAACAAATTAGAAGAATATTTCCCACAATGAAAAAAAAATCTGAGTCTGCAAATTCAAAGGTCTCACCAAGATCCAGGAGTGATTGTTGAGAAAATATACATTGGAAGACATCTTGCTAAAATTTCTGAAATCCAAGGATAGGGAGAAAGTCTTACATGTTTCTTGAGCAGAGAAATAAAATCTAGTTCTGAAAGAAAGATGGTCACATAGGTGGAAAAGAGAAGGGTAGCAGCTCTGGAATGCTGTCTTCACTAAGCTCTCACTCATTGGACTGCGCAGGCCACGTTACTGAAGGGCACGCTTGACTTCAGAGGTCACGAATCCCCCGTGATCCACCTCAACTTCTGCATAGTATACCGGGGTACAGCAGCATTTCTCAGCTCCCATGCACATCCACGCGAGGATCTTCTTAAAATGGAAACTTCAATTCTATTTTTTTTCTTTTTTGAGTGGAGTAGTATGACAATATTTCACTTTTTTTGTTCACATATAAAATTTTTTATTAATTTTATTGAAAAACAAATAGTAATGAGACAATTTCAAAACAGGTTAATAGGACAGTTACAATAATTAATGCATTGCACATTGTTGTGTTCGTAGTAGTTATTCACAGTACAAGATGCAGACATGATATCCTGTCCACACACTATTAGTACAAATCTTTCTTCTCAATGAATTAAGAGAAAGTAGCTGTATATCTTTCCTAACAATTTTATGTATACAGACACAAACTGGTCCTTCATTTGTATTCCCTTTTGTGTTCAGTTTTGTCACAGGGTTTCAGGGTAAATCCTGAGGGGATTTGACTGACCTTGTCAGATACAAAAGTTACATTACTTGTTTAGACCTATATCTTGCTTTAACTTGGTCTCGACCATCCAGCAGAAAAGTATAAAAACGAGGTATAAAAGGTAAAGCCATATGAATACGCTGAGCTGTAAAAGGCTCAAGTCAACAACTTCTGACATTGCCAGTCCTACAGATAATCCACTACTATTATGGACTACTGCACTGTATTAGATTATTTTGCTGAATTCATGCACCTACAATATTTAAATGGCAATGGAAACTTCAGTTCTAAAGCAGAGAACAAAGACTGCAACTGTTTCCCAGGAGGTGTCCAGGTTGCTGTGGGTAGAACAGAAACACACGCTCTCTGGGATGTGAATCTTGTCTCTGTCTCTTCTGGAGGTTTCTGTGTCTATACTCAAAAATACTCAATAAGATAACACAAACTAACTTCTTCAGCTGTGTCTGGTAAGCAGTAAAAAGACCCTAAATGTCATCATTTGATTATATAAAAATGGATATCAACATATTGCTCTACTATCTGGGAATTTGTAGTATGAGCATTAAACAAGGGTTTCAAGAACAAAACTAGGTTGTTGCAGAGGCCATTTTATGACTGGAACTACAAATGATTTTAGGGAGTCCTAGACAGAGGGCCATAGGGAGGGCTAAGCATTAGGGCCACACAGGTCTTCTCTGAGAAAGACAGAGGAGCAGCAGAAGAAATAAAACTATTCAAAACCACTTTAATCCATCTTATGGAGGCAATTGCTAGCTTATTTTCAGAATGTGGAGCAAAACGTCTTATGAGCAGAGTAGTAGAAAAGGTATCCACTGATAGGATGCAAAGAAAGCAAAACTTTCCCAGTTAAAGCAAGAAAATGAAGTGGATGGAAACAGAAAATGTGTCAAAGGAAAGGGGCAGAAAAGGCAATCCTGGGCAACAAAGACAAGGCAAGAGGCATTATAATTCCTGACTTGAAAATATACTACAAAGCTATTGTGATAAAAATCAGCATGGTACTGGCAACAAAATAGACCTGGGGATCAATGGAATAGATAAGAAGATGCAGAGGCCTCTAAAAACCACTCGGCCACCTAATCTTTGACAGAGGGGTCAAACATGCTCACTGGAAGAAAGATAGCCTCATTAACAAATGGTGCTGGAAAAACTGGCTCTCTACATGCCAAAAACTAAAATTGACCCAGGTCTATCACTGTGCACTAAGTTTAAGTCAAAATGGATTAAAGAGCTAAACATTAGGGCTGGGGAGACAGCTCAGTGGAATAAGAGCTTCCCTGGTAAGTGCAAGGGTCTGAGTTCAATCCCTGGTTTGGCCAAATAAATAAATAAATACAAAAATGAATAGTCTTATAAAGATCTAAACATTAAAATAGAAACAATCTCCTGGAAGAGAAAATAGGAGGAACTCTTGAAGACATAGGGGTAGGCAAAGAGTTCATGAACAAAACTCAAATCGCATGAGTAATACTTGAAAGAATTAACAACTGGGACCTCTTCTCATTGAGAAGTTTTTGCATGTCAAAAGAAATAACCAACACAGTGAAAACACAACCCACAAATCTGGAAAAAATTTTAACTAATAAGTACTCAGACAAAGGTTTGCTCTCTAGAATTTGTAAAGAACTAAAAAACATATAGGGACCTGAAATTTAAAGGCCCAATCCATAAATGGGCATCCAAGATGAACACACACTTCTCAGAGGATGAAATTAAAGAAGGGAATAAATATATGAAAACATGCTCCACACTACTAGCCATCTGTGAAATGCAAATTAAAACACTGAGATACCATCTCACTCCAGAAAGAATGACTCTCATGAACAAATCAACAACAAATGTTGGAGAGGATGTGAGGAGAAGGGAACCCTTCTCCACTGCTGGTGGGAATATAGACTGGTGCAACCATTATGGAAATCAGCGTGGAGACTCCTTAAAAAACTAGGACTGGAAATCCCATTTAGTACAGCTATCCCACTACTGGGAATTTTCCTGGAGGGACTGAAAACGTCATATCATAATGATACATGTGTACCTATGTTTATAGCAGCATAATTTGTGATAGCCAAATCTTGGAAATAACCCATCACTTGAGGAATGGATGAAAAAGACATATTTTTATATAATGGAGTATTACTCAGTATAAGAAAAACTCAAAGCCTTCATATTTAAGCGGATGCCACAAACATATACTTATAAGTGGAATAAACCAGTCCCACATGTGTAAATATAATATAGTTTCCCCAGGAAAAAAAAAAAAAAAAACTCGAAAGGAAAAAATACAAATAGAAAGCTATAACACAATTAAAAGGAAAGTGAGAATGTGAGGGTTAGACAGTGAAGAGAGGGCAAGGAGAAAAGCTGGGAAACATGAGAGGGGCAAAGCCATACATTTATACACACAAGATGGGTAAGGCAATGCTCCTGAAAACTATCAACAGGTTGTTGAAACTATCAGTTACTTGATAGGATTCTCATCCTGACTAAGTATGTATGCTGATACCTATGAGCTAAGCAATTGCACTGAAGATAGCAATGTGTAATAGTAGGGTTATGTTTGCAATGCCTGTCATTCTTTTAAATACGTACTGCTTGTCATGACATACCAATTATTTCCATACTGTCTCTCAAGTAAATGCTTTTTTTTTTTTAAAAAAAAAGGGTAATAAATGAAAAAAGGACAAGAAAAAAATGTTACAGGACTGTCTTGCTACAATTCTGTGTATAGTTAGATTTCTAAATTTCTGTGTAAAAATATTTGTTTATTCATATGTTTAAAAATTTTTTTAATTTTTTTTCTATATTCTATGGAAACTTAAGGTTTAACATATCAGTACTTGATGAAAAATACATGTTCCATCTTATGCCTGAGATGTTTGATATTCAGACAGATAGTGAGGTTAAACCCACCTGCATATGTTGTAGGGTAATAATAAGCTTCTCTTCTGGAATGTTAACCACCTAAGTTTACAGAACAAAAATTAAAGAAGTAGAAGGGCTGAAAGGACAGCCAACATTTTGGCCCTAGCCTTTCAAGGTCAGTGAAGACTCAGGACATAGGAGAACCTGTACTGTACCATCATGTAACTCAGTTGTGTCCCAAATTTTCTGATCAAGGAGATTATGGGGCCACAGAGAAAAGTGATCAATGATGTAGCATGTGCCTAAAGAGAGTCACATGGAGAGAAAACATTCTTTCAGGCTTTCATAAATAGCCAACTGGTCAAGCAATGGCAATGACTCATCAACATGGCTGACACTGACAAAAGATCTACAAAATTCAGTACAGGGTTTCGGGATAAGTCCTGAGGAGACTTGACTGACCTTGTCAGACACAAAAATTGCATTTCTTATTATATAGATCTTGTTTTATTTTGGTCTTAACCATCCAGCAGAAAAGTGTAGAAATGAGATATAAAAAGGGAAGCTATGGGGGGCCAGGGAGATGGCTCAGTAGGGTAAGCACTTGCCTGGCAAGCACAAGGGCCTGAGTTCAAACCTCAGTTCCACCAAAAAAAAAAAAAAAAAAAAAAGGGAAGCTATGTTAATATGCTGAGCTGTGGAAAGCTCAAGTCACCAGCTTCTGACATTGCCAGTGCTGTGGATAACCCACTACTATTGTGAACTACTAGACTGTATTGGAATATTTTGCTGAATTCATGCACCTTCAATATTTGGATGGCAATGGAATACCCATCTCTGACAAAACTAAACAAGAAAAGGGGATACAAATGAAGGACCATTTTGTATCTGTGTATTCAAAATAGGATAGCTATGCAGCTACTTTCTCTTAATTCAAAGAGAAGAAAGATTTGTACTAATAGTGTTTGGACAGGATGTTATGTCTGCATCTTGTGCTATGAACGACTACTACAAAGACAACAATGTGCAATGTATTAATTGTTGTAACTCTCCTACCAACCTATTTTGAAGCTGTCTCGTGGAAATTTTTTTCTGAATAAAATTTAAAAAAAAAGAAAGAAAGGAATAGCAAGAATGGAATAGAAAGAAAAGAAAAGGGGAAGAATCAAACTGAGTATTAATTTCAAGAATCTTGCAAGAAAGTCTAGGAATTTGAAAATACAACCTAGAAACAATGAAGACCTTCTTCTCCCATTCTGATAAACCAAATACTTTCCTCCTTGATAGGCCTGTTTAAGTATGTAGAAATGGCAAATTTGGAAAAATATTTGTAAATACTGTATATATGACTATGAAAGAGACTGGCTAGCTGGCCATACAAATTATTTCTTTCCTTTAAAGGACACACTTTTTTAATTTTCACTATCTTTTTACAGATATATGGAGGTATAACTGACACATGGTATACAACACCTTGATGAGTCTTGCCATATGCATAGTACTCATAACACCATTGCCTTCATCAAGCCAAAAACATACCCAGAAGCCCCAAAGGCTTCTTGGTGCACCTTTGCAATTCACTGTGCCTTTCCACTCACCCATGTGTAGAAATGGAGCTATGTATGCTAGGAGGTGATAATAGAAGGAAAGAATGAACTCCCCTGATGGGTATTAGGGAAGGATTCACAAAGCTTGATCCTAGCACTTGGGAAGCTGACAACAGGAGGATCACTACAAGTCTGATCTGTGTAGTGAGACCTTGTAGACCCCTCACTAAAGAAAAAAAAATGTGATTTGCTCTAGTGGTTTACATATGAAATGTTCCCCCAAAGACTTGTGCATGGAAGTTTAAACTGTAAACCACACTCTTCAGAGGCAAGGCATGCAGAGGTGGTTGGACCATGAGCATAGTAACTCCACCAATGGATTAATCCATTAATTAATTCATGAGGCTGGGGAGCTAGCTCAGAGGCATAAGCATCTACCTGGCAAGGGCAAGGTCCCCAGTTCTATCCCCAGCCCTGCATGTCATACTGGTACAGTATCAGGCCTGGTGGTGTACATCTGTAATCCTAGCACTCAGACAGAAGGATCACTATGAGTTGTTGTTTTGTTTTGTTTTTTTTCAAAACAGGGATTGAACTGAGGCCCTTGCGCTTGCCAGGAAAGCGCTTATTCCACTGAGCCATCTCCCCAACCCCTCACTGTGAGTTTGAGACCAGTCTGGGGGCAAAAGTGAGCATGAGGCCAGCCAGAATTGAATAGCAAGATCCTGTCTCAAAAAAAAAAATTCTTGAGTTGGATGGGTTGACAGAAAGTAAGCGCACCTTGAAAAAGTAGCCCAGTGAGGGTGTGACTTGAAGGGGTGTGTGTGGTTGTTGGTCCTTGCAGGACTTGCCCCTTGCTTTCTGCCACCTGGATGCGTTATCAGGCCTGCTTTCTGCTTCCTGGAGGCATGAGGTAAGCCGTTTTCTCTTGCTACTCTCACTGCCATCCTCCTGCCATGGAGCCAACTAACTATAGAGTGAAACTGGATCATGAGCCAAAGTGAGATCTCCCCTTTGAGGCTGTGAATGTCAGGGTTGTCCCAGCAACCGAAAGCTGACCAATACAATTATTAGTATGAAGTTCTGATAGCAGGGTCTAGGAATAGGTTGAATCATGGACTCTCATATGTTCACCTCCTAGTGTCCACAGGCAATGACTGTGACTGCAGGTGGTGAAGGGGATTCGATAGTGTGGTTAAGGGTCTCAAGATGGGAGGTTACTCCAGATTAGCTGGTGAGCCAGAGGTCCTCAAAAGGGGAAGGTAGCATATCACAGAGACAGAAGAGGAGGCTGCGTGACAATGGAGGTGGCGATGTAAGGCAGCACAAGCCAAGGAATATGGGCTGTCATCAAATACTGAGAAAGGCAAGGAACAGATTCTCTCTGAAGTCTCCAGAAGGAATCAGCTCTAATACAGCTTGATTTTGGTCCTCTAAGTTTTTTTTTTTTTTTGGAACCTGGGATTGAACTCAGACCCTTGGCACTTGCCAGGGAAGCGTTTATTCCACTGAGCTATCTCTCTGGCCCCTGGTCCTCTATGATTTATCTTGGACTCTTAGACTCAAGAAATATAAGAATAAATTTCTATTTTATATGACCACATTACAGCAGATGGAGGAACTCCTATAGGGATGGTAATGGTAGGTATATCAGACAAAAATCTAAGATGACCCTCTAAGGATCTTTACCTGGTATACTCCTCTACCTCTGAATATGGGTGGAGCTCATACTTGTGATAGGCTATCACTCATGTGATTGTCTCAGTCACTTTTCTCTCATTGTTAAGAAAAAAATACCTGGCATCCAGAATTAAGACAAGAAAGATCTATTTTGTGCACAGTGTGTGGAGGCTTCATCCATACTTGGCTGGTCAAGGTAGGGTAGCACATGGTGGAAAGCAGCAGTTCATGGTGGTGGAAAACAGCAACAGCAAGAAGGCAGGAGCAGTGGCAGCAGCAGCAGAGAGTAGACCTCTCTGCAGAAGGAATCAGAGGCCTGATTCTATTGCATTCAGGCTATCTGCCCCAGGGTGGGTGCAGCACTCACACCCATAATCCCAGCAGCACTTTCACCATAATTCCAGCATTGGATTATGAACTCATCACACATTCTAGAAGCTACTCCATGACTGCATGAAGCCTGGTGGGACGACTAGACACAAACCGTACAGTGACATAGTAAAAGTAAGAAATTTTGCGGATGTAACTAAGGTCTGACTCCAAGTCTTTAAAGCTGCGTTAGTCTAATATATAATCAAGCAAATTATTTAAGTGAGAGTTTAGGCCTCCCTTGAGATCAGAAATGTGAACCAGTAGGGAGAGAACTCCTACTGGCCTTGAAGAAATACTGAGATCACCCTGTGTTCTACAGTCACAGAAAACACATGGGCTTAGAACAGAGCCTGCCTCTCAGCTGAGATTCAGCCATAAAAGATCCTTCGACAGCGGATCTGAGAGATCTGAGCGGAGGACAAGCTAAGCCCAAAGCCCAACCCCAGGGCCTGTGAGATAAAAAACAGTGCCTTTTGAGGGCCCTGGGGTTTGTTATGACTTCTTACAACCATAGAAAGCAACTTTGGAAGGTCCACAAGGAGCTTAGGGAAGATCAAGGTGGGGGGAGAAGCTACAGTGCTGAAAAGTAAGGGTAAGAAATAAGGTAAAATTAGATTGCAGTAAAATTTGATTGATTATACTTATAATCATGTAAAAAATGTACAGTTGTGGGCTGGGGAGATAGGTCAGCAGCATAAGCACCTGCCTGGCAAGCGCAAGGTCCTGAGTTCGATCCCTGGTACCAGGGAAAGAAAAAATATGGATGTGTATAAAGTAAAAATGAATATTTTAAAAGTGAAAAAAATGCAGCATACATTTGGATTTTTAAGAACAGCTATACTCTGTTTAGAAGCATTTGGGAGTGTCGTGTGTGAAAAAGAGAAAATATGGAGGTGTTTGTTCTGAGGTTACCTGGTGTATTATAAGCGGAAATACCCTCTTGTAACTCTAGGACTCCAGAGGCTGAAGGAGGAATATTGCTGTGAGTTTGAGGCCAGCCTGGGCGACAACGTGAGCTCAAGGTCAGCCTGAGCTTCAGAGTGAAATCATCTCAAAAAGAAAAAAAAAAGATAAAAAAGAATGTCCTGTAGGATATATTTTGGAAGCTGCAGCAAAGAATTTCATTGGAGGCTAATGACTGGGGAATCAGTGATTCTTCTTTTGAATAAAAGCTAGGGCTAGAACTCCTAGGCTGTGACTTTCCTTTCTGCAGAGATGACGCCCCCGAGTCTCCCCATGAGAACTCAACATCCTTCAGCTGAAAGCACTCTCAGCAGAGCCTCCATGACTCCACGTGTCACGGCATACTCCATGGGTCCATCGCAGTCTCAGGTTGTGAGAAACAAGGGTCATGGTGTTTGGTCCACACTGTGCACAGAGCTTCCCTTCCCATCTCAGTTACGAAATCCCATTACTGCACTTAAAATCCCATTAAATCTTAATATTGCCCTAAAAAATATTAGGAGTACATTGCTAGGTGGAAGAACGGAATATTGATTAAATCTTACATTTATAAACTTGGTCTCAGGGGCTGGGGAAATGGCTCAGTGGCTTCCCTGGCAAGCACAAGGGCCTGAGTTCAATCCCCGGTTCTGCCAAAAGATAAAAAATAAAAATAAATAAATAAATAAACTTGGCCTCTATAAAAACTTATACCAATCCATGTTCTCTTCCATTTGGGGTATGAGAGTTCATTTCCCCATATCTTGCTGTAATATTATAGATATTTATAATACTATTTATCACAGATCTTTTCAAATGTTGTCTTTCAGGAAAAAAGAAGAAACATGTTTTTGACAGGTATCGGCTATTTGTATTAGTTCTCAGAATTTCCTGCTCAGAGCTTTCCTGTCTGAAATGATTGTTGCCATATTAAAGGCAAAGCATCCTCTGTGGAAAATGGGAACAGGCAAACACCCCCCTGCCAGCAGGAGCGCTGTGGGGCAGTGAAGATCTGAGCACCAGGCTCCTGCAGCTGTTCTGTCGTGGGAAGCGGCTTTGAGGAGGCATTCTGGTGAGCAAAGCAGCGAAAGCATTCCTGTCTACTAGGATATGGGATGTAACATAAAGGAATCATTAAAATCACTGTAAGAACAGCTCTCACTTAAGTACATAAAAGTCAGCAGGGGGATTTTTTTTTTTTCATGAGGGCTTCCTATAATAACATACACTGACTTACTGTATCCTCTCTTATAAGGTTCTAAAACCTGCCAAATATATTGTGCTCACTTGCCTAACTCTGGAGCTGGGATTACATTGCTGAAACTCTATATGGTGATATAGAGTTATCTTTCTCTTAAAAGTACCTTGGCAAGCCAATGAGGATATTTTAGTTAATTATGTAATTCACTTATTCCATTATTCACCATTCAAAAAATATTCAACACTGATAACACTAGGTATCCTGTAAGGCTAAGGACACAGTGATTTATATGACTGGCATATCCTCTGCCTTAAAGGATTTATGGTTTAGGGGAAAAGCCAGTTAGCTAAACAGACCATTATTATATAATAAAACCGTTGAGGAAGTTCATTAAAACATGAAAGATAACTGGACACACCTAGTTTGGAGTGAGCCAAGGGAAGAGCTCTCTGAGCAAGGAAGCCACACATCTTTTATCAATGAACGATCACCAGCCAGAGTCTTACCAAGACACCCAGAGGCTGTCAACAAGCACTCATCTGACATTTATAGAACAGTCTTCTTCATGGTTAGCTATGTGCTCTGTGCTGTGAACACCTAGCAGAATAAGATACCACTGCTACCCTCATAGGCCAAGAGTGCCATTGTGGACCAGGATGCGAGTTATGATTTAAATAATTACCATAGGCAATTGTTAATATAATTACTGTAGAAATTGAGCTACATATGCTAGGAGATGATGATAAAAGGAGAGAATGAACTCCTCCACTGGGCATTAGGGAAGGATTCACAAAGCTTGATGGGTATGTGTTCACTAGGAAGACAAACTAGGAAATGATTCTGTCTGTCTGTCTGTCTGTCTGTCTGTCTGTCTGTCTCTGGCTCCGTCTCTGTCTTTCCTTCTCTCTTCCTTTACAAAAGTAACACACAAGCCGGGCATGGTGGCGCAGGCCTGTAATCCCAGCACTCGGGAGGCTGAGGCAGGAGGATTGTTGTGAGTTCAAGACCAGCCTTGGCTACAAAGTGAGCCTAAGGCCAGCCTGAACTGCATAGTGAGACCCTGTCTCAAAAAGACAAAAAAAAAAAAGACAAAAGTAACACACAAAAAAAGACAAGATGTGCACCAGAAAAGTTAAAAAAAAATGCTCATGTCCAGAGAATAGGGTGCCTGATAAATAGCAGAAAGATAAAGAATATCTACCAGTTGAGGAGGGTAGATGATGAGTGGGTAGATGGTGGTTGAACAATAAAGTGCAAATAGTTATCACTGAGAGGGGATGGTTAGCAGTGTTACACAGGAAGTGCCATGGCAACTAAGCATCTATGCAGTGTGGGTAGGAGTTACCATCAGAGCCCACTTCAAAGAGAAAGTAGCCTTTCCTACCAAAAGAAGTTCAATCCATTCTTTCCTCTCTCCACCTACTACAGGTCCAAATAACACAGATCCCACAGGTATATTGCATATTCTAGAAGGTCTTGAGACAAATATTAGGCTAATTTTCAGAAACTAAAAATTACCTAAGTAACGGCCAACCAGATAGCTCAGCAGGCTAAAGTACCTGTTTCAGCAGAGTGCAGTGGTCAGAGTTCAGTCCCTGGCCTGCTGTGCTGGACTCAGACCTGGGACATGCTGAGACAGCAAGTGAGACTGGGTGTAGTGGCCTGAGACTGTAATCCCAGCCCCTGGGACACTGAAAATAGGAGAATCACTGTGTCCGATCTTTTACTAAATTTGTAAAAAATTACCTAAGTAGTAAATACTGGAGGTAAAAAGTGAACACCTCCTTATAAGGCACCCAAGGAATCTAATACTTAAATGGGAAACACAGAGAGTAATAGTATAAGGGTTAGTCCCACTTTCTTTTTTCTTTCTTTTTTTTTTTTCAGGGTTTCACTAATCCTCCTGTTTTCAGCGTCCCCAGTGCTGGGATTACAGGATTATGCCACCACACCTGGACTCGGTCACCCGATCAGCACACCCGGAGGCAGGCCCGATACGGCATGTGGTGCCAGGGATTGAACCTCGGCCCCGGCATGTGCCTAAGCAAGCACTTAACACACTGAGCTGTCTTACCAACCATAGTCTTAGTTTCTTAGTGAGGATTTACTATAGACTAATGATAAGCTGAATGTAACCGTATCTATACATCATTATATATCTATATTTGTGTCTGTATCTGTGCATCTCTATCTCTAAATCTATCTGTATCTATCTAACACACTTTGTAGAATTATCATTTCAGAGTGTGGCTTCAGTCATCATTTTTTTGCCAGACTCATAAACTGCATAGCTAAAGAAATCTTCTAGGGGGGCTTGGGAGATGGCTCAGTAGAATAAGTGCTTCCCTGGCAAGCGCAAGGGCCTGAGTTCAATCCCTGGTTTTGCCTGAAAAAGAAAAAAAAAAAAAGAAATCTGGACATTGTTTTGAATGTGATTGCCTGTACTGAGCAGGCAGGTGTCTGATTTCTACAGTGTCTGCAGATTAGGGTCTACCGAGACTGTTATACAGTCTGCTGTCTCCATGTATTACTTGACATACCAGCTTACGGTTGCCCAGCTCTAGCTGTAAGGTAGAAGGGCCTAAACACTAGGGAGTTGAATGCACAGATCTGACTGTCTCAGGGCTTTGGTTACCAGGCAGAACTTGGAACAGTCATAGCACCAGAATATTTGCTTTCAGTCACAGATAACCTCTTCTATTTATCCCAATATGTGCCTAAAATATTGTTTCCCATGTAAAAGCAACAGGCAGCTCCCCATACAATGAGGTGCTGTAATAAACACTCACCTCCATTCCTCTGATACAGTGACAGCCTCCTGATGGGGCCCTCTCTGTCCTAAATCATGGGTTCCCCCAACTCAAAGCTTTGGATGTGCCTCTGTATGTCCCAAGGGAATGTGCTGGTAGTGGGAAGACCTGGGACCTTCCTACTGGGACGATGCAGGTGATTGGTAGGGAGAATTGGGAGCAGAGAGGTGAAGCCATCATTAAATTACTCTTGGAGATGCAATTGCATGAAAGGTGGTGGATAGCTTCTATCCATCTCATCTTAGAAATGACACAGAACTAGGCTTGAGCCATAGCCTAAGGAATTAATGTTAGATAAGAGGATACAATAGTACCATGTGCCTGCTCCCAAGGTACTATTTTTATGGCAGAAAAGATTTTCTTGGGCACGCATCACAGACTGCTGTGATTTGGAGGCAATTTGTATTTGTGTGCCCTGTTCATCCTTATTTGTACCCATGTCACCTGATGCAGGGCCTCATGCACAGTGGGCTCTTAATAAATGTTTGTTGCATTACATTAATTCATCAAGTGATGGAGATGAGGAGCGACAGCTGATCTCCTCTGAAAGGTGTTAAACACAGAACAGGATTTCTCACGTGGAATGTCTTAGGAATCAGGACCATCGCACGTTTTCTTGCACTCATTTTTGTACTATGAGTATCCTTTCAAGTTCTAAAATGAAAAAAAAAAAATTCATATTTCCTTCCATGGAAACAATTGGCTTTTTTTCTTTTTGTCTTTTAGAGATAAGGTTTCACTGCAGTTCAGGCTGACCTTGAACTCACAGAGATTCTCCTGCCTCTGCCTTGCAAGTGTTGGTATTACAAGTGTGCACCACCACACCTGGCTTGACAGCTTTGATTAATTTACTTTTGGTACCAGGGATCAAACTCAGGACCTTGAGCTTGCCAGGCAGGTACTTATATCCCAAAGCTATCTCTCTGGCCCTGGACAGCTTTTAGTAATAACATTTTCTTGATTATGTTTCTTTGGAGCTTAAATATATGGAGCCTATAGTATACATTATAGTTAACTACTAGTTAACTATAGTCTCAGTAGTATAACCACATTCTTTTATTATAACTAATTCATCCATACCATCAGCCTCCAATGTATCTTCTTACAATAATTTTTAAATTCCATTCAACATATATTTAGATTATTGCTCTTAATTTATGTCCTTTAGCTCCCATAACATCTCTCCAAGGTGAACGATATCCTCCCCTAGATTGTTCTCCCGGTAGTTCTCAACCTTTTCAATAGAAGAACTCTTAAAAGTGAGCTCAGAACCCTGATGAAACATGAAACTTTAAAAGCGGTATTTACTGGAGGAATTTAAAATACATAATTTTACAACCTTTTCTTATTCTTAAGTTAACTAAGGAGAATGCTAAAGGTATTTATTTATTTATTTATCTCTTTATTTATTTGCAGAACCAGGGATTGAACTCAGGCCCTTGCGCTTGCCAGGGAAGTGCTTATTCCACTGAGCCATCTCCCTGGCTCCCACTAAAGGTACTTCTGATGGATGCAGAATTTCAAATCTGCTTTGCTGCCCTAAGGGGGCATCAGCAGCCACAGCCATGGACTGGCTGCCCACTGCAGCTTGGCAACCTGGTAGAAGCAACCGGTCCTGGCCCATGTGGCTGTAGTGTTCTTAGCTGCAACTGCTCAGCAATGTCTTCTTGCTGTAATCAAAATCTGGTCCCTAGAACACAGGGGATGCAGCTGAGAGCTCCACTTTTGCAGTCACCTGTTCAGGAAATATTGCATCCCTCTGAAAATTCACCCTTTACGCCTCAGTTCCTGAGCACTTTGGCACAGCTTAGCCCAGGAAATGAAGGCTCTTGTTAAAAAAACATAGAGATTTAGGAAGCCGGATGTGATTAACCACATGGCCCTTTGCCAAATGAGCAGTTAACAACCAGGGCCAGGAAAACAATTGCTGATCGGTAATCCCTGGGCTTGCAGAGGAGCTGAGATCCAAGCCTAACAATCCTCTGTGGCAAACCAGAAAATTCCTAACCTATTGTAGCTGAAATCAGGCTGCCTTAAAAAAAAAAAAGTATTAGTCTAATCAAAATCTTTTCATCAGTGCCTCAGTGTGTGAAGAAAAAACTTGTAAAATTATTTATATTTGAATTTAACAGACTAGAAATGTCCTTGGCATCCTCAGTACGATAAAATTAGGCTTTGGATTTAACTCATGCAGATTTAATGGCTACTGTTCATTTTATTTTTATAATTTTATTTATTTATTTTTAATTAAATAACTTATATTTTGTATACGTTTTTATTTATTTATTGAGACAGTGTCTGGTTCTGTAATCAGGGTGGCCTTGAACTCCGTACATAGCCCAGGCTAGTCTTGTTTTTGCAGTGATCTTCATGCCTCAGCCTCCCAAGTTTTGGGATTATAGGCATGCACCACCACACCCAGCAACTGTTTATTTAAAAACTACTTTGATGTCAAATGTAGCACCCATTCATGTAGCAGATCTTTGAGCATGGTCAAGCACCGGATGCCGTTCTAAATTCCGGCTTAGTCTAAGTGATCTAATGAAAGTTGATCAGAACTGGTAAGTGCATTTGAATACCAGTACCAGGATATCGCACTTACACGGGCTCAAGCTATCCTTTTTAGTTCTGTCCAATTATTAGAAGCCTAATAAGGTAAGCAGCTATTGCAAGTGGCTCTGAGCTAAGGGGTCACACCTCTGCAGATCTGCTGTCCTGTCTCTGTGCTTGCCACTTCCTGGTGATCAGATGCCCGGGGGGATGGAGAGACCTGAAGAACAGGTTGTGGTGGTCTTAGGAAAAGGGCTCTGAGGGGTATCTTACATTTGGGGCTTGACCTTGGTTTGATGTCACCTGAGTGTGACCTATAGATAAATAGAGATGCCAAACTGGCCTGGGGGGCAGAAGCCACAGTTGGGGACAGCGGAGAGGGCAATAAGGCAGGCGGGTCTAAATCAAGAACCTAGGTAATTTGTGTCCTACAACTGAGAAATTCTTGCTCTGCAGTCAGAGTGGGTCTATAGGACGGGGTCTCCCTGGAGTCAGGGAGGTACAGGTAGAAAAGTTCAAGTCTGACTAAATGAGGAGGAGCCCTTGTTCAGGGGCTCCAGCCATACTGAGTTGTTAGACTGAATCAACATACTGGGAAGGACAGACTGAAAGGCCTGGCTTTCCTTGCTGCCAGCAGGATCACATTCACAGCAGTGTAGACCTGCAGCAAGGCCCAGCTCCCACAGCAGGGGCTCAGGGCTGAGTGGTGAGAACAGGAGGGGGGCAAGGAACGAGGAGCTAGTGAGGGCCCTGGGCTAAGGGTCGGGAGAGCCACAGTGACCAGAATTGAGCCCAGCAGAGAGGACATTCAGTGACTCTAACACATGTGGTTAAATCTCCTGGGTCTGAATTTCAGGCCATTGGTCCAGTCCATGAGTTAGGCAAGAGGAGAGAGACAAGGGACAGTGGCAATGAAACCCTTATGATGTTAGCCCTGCTCCAAATTCTAGCAAGTTTCTTGTATAATAGAATTTCATTTCCACATCATTGATCATTTCTGAGGGGTCAACTTTAAATCTGGCTGAACTGATATGTTCAGTCTGATTTCTTTCAGACGCTGTTCCTGTAAGAGATAGACGTTCCAAACTTCCTCATCTCAGAAAAGTATAAACTTAAGAGGATAAGTAAGGAGTGGTAACTTGGTAGAAGCCACTTGCCTAGCATGTATAAACCCTGAGTTTGATTCTCAGCTTGGAAGGAGGGTGGGAGGGAGAGAAAAAGACAGAGACAGAGGCACAGACAGACAGACAGAGATAGAGACAAAATGAAGACACACACACACACACACACACACACACACACACACACCTCTAAATCTCCTCCTACCTTGATCCAAATGGCAGAAGCCCTGATACATTAGCCACTTTCTTGTCCAGGCTGGCTGTATACACTTTTGGGGGCTCCTGGGAAACAAACTGCAGCAGCCCTAGAAAGAGCTTTGTGGTAGGATAGGGCCCCAGAGAATTAGCACGAAGAGACAGAAACACTTACTGTGCGTAGGGACCAGAGACCAAGGAAAGTGGGAGGATGTGATTGGAGGATGCCAACAATGCCAAAGCCGAAGACTTGGAGCAGAAAGAATGGTGATAAGACAGTGGTGAAAGCCGGGCATGGTGGTGCATGCCTGTAATTCCAGCACTCGGGAGGCTGAGGCAGGAGGATTGTTGTGAGTTCGAGACCAGCCTGAGCTACAAAGTGAGCTTAAGGCCAGCCTGAACTGCATAGTGAGACCCTGTCTCAAAAAAAAAAAAGACAAAAAAAAAAAAATAATAATAATAAGACAGTGGTGAACTGATGAAATCAGAGTAGACCTTTATCTGCAATATCTTTACTTGAGGAAAGACACTTTGAACTTTCTCCTGAAGAAAGAATAAATTCTCTAACTAAATCAAATCTCAGGGAGAAGGTCATCCATTGATCTGTCCAGGCAGTCACCCCTCCCAAGCTGGTTTGGCAGCTCTTTGTCATCTCATGGGCACCGCGGATGGGCGCTCATTACCTGGTGAATCAGATCATTATTTTACAGACAGGACTGATATTTTGACAGTTGTCCTTGATGTGAAATTGTCATTTGTTTTCCTGTAGCTTTTGTTTTCTGGTCATAGTTTTTTGTTGTTGTTGTTGTTTGTTTGTTTGTTTGTTTAATGCATTTAGTAGGGGGCTGGGGAAATGGCTCAGTGGAATAAGTGCTTCCCTGGCAAGCTCAAGGGCCTGAGTTCAATCCCTGGTTCCACAAAAAAATAAAATACCTTAAATTTACTGTAGTCTCTTTGTGTGATAGGTATTGTCAGGGAGATGGCTCAGTGGAATAAGTGCTTCCCTGTATTTAGTAGAGGCTCCACAGGGTCTCACTACACAGATTGGAATAAGTGCTTCCCTGTATTTAGTAGAGGCTCCACAGGGTCTCACTACACAGATTGGACTCCTAGTGATCCACCTGCTTTCAACCTCCCGTGTGCCAAGATTACAGGTGTGCACCAGCATGCTGCCTCAGTCGCCATCTCAGCATGCCCTGGGGGCAGGGCTGGCACAGCACACTGGAGATCAAATCCTGGTCCCTGCACCTGCCTAAGCAGGCACTTTAGTCCGCTGAACTATCTGGTCGGTCCTTGTGGTCTCAGTTTACCCCTGATGTCTCATGAGTGGACAGCTCCACTTTCTCAAATAAGGGTTCTTCCAACAACTCAACGCTTTCCTCAGGTTTCCACTCAGATTGTTTGTTGTGAGCTCATACATCCCAGTTCTTCCACCTCCCCCTCAGTGGCTTGGCTCTGGGGTTCCTCAGCATGCTGGCCCCATCTCAAGCAGGTAAGCAAGAGGCACCCAGAAGTGGAAGCAGCACTGTGGACAGAGGCTAAGCAATGGGACACTTTCCTCTCTGGGGCTGGACATCACTGTTGCAGCCCAAGACTGCATTCACCTCTTTAGCCAGATGAGGCTGTAACCCCATCTTCTGGGATTTTAGTGTACTACCGCTTGGCTCTGTTTTCTTGTGGTTTTGTGAATGTAAGCACATATACACTTTATCTCGAACTCTCCCTTTTTGATATCTTGGGGAAAATTCCTCACTTGTTTCTGACTCTGGAAGATTTCCATATTGTTGCAGGCAGCTGAGTTAGATAGAAATATTCTAGGCAGTCAGACAGGGCAAGGCCCTCAAGGAGACAAGAGGGCAGGCAAAGTGACTTTGCAACTTGGAAGAGACAGACACTCCAGTATGGTCCACACCTCAAGGCCAAGACAAAAAGAAGAAACACAGCTACATACTTCCCTAGAGAGGGGCATCAGGGATTGGTATTCTAAATAGGTACAATCACCTTAAATGAGCCATATTGAGTCACTAGCCCAACCCCCAACAAGAAGAGACCCTGTCCCATTTTCATGTCTGCTTGCTACGTGACTCACTTCCCTATTTATTCCTGAACTTAATCAATTTTACCTGAGCAATGGTGATTGTAATCCCATTAGTTGGCCATAGTTTTGTACCACCTCTTGTCCACCTAAGCAAGTTCCCATGTCTTTGCCACCTTAGACCCACCTCACACATGGTTTTCCTCTATAAATGTTCCTGGAAGAGACAACTTCCTGGGGAACTAACTACCCACTCGGGGCACCCCTCCTGTCCCTCTCTCAGACAGGAGCTTTCTTTCCCTCAATAAATCTATTCTGCTCAACCTCCATTTGTTACTAAAATTCATTCTTCGGTTTTAGAGAACACGAACTCATACAGGTCAGGTCCAGAGATCATTTTTTCCTATGTCATTTGGAGGTTCCCTATATCATTTGGAGGTCACCCACCTGAGATCAGTTTTTCTCCCTGTATCAATATTATTAACTGCTATGATTGCATAGTCCCTTCCTCAATTGAAGCTTTAGATCAGTTTAGTGTGGCAGTATTCACCGAGTCATTGTCACAGGTCAGCAGTTGTGTCTGTGCCAGGACCATGAGTGGACACAAATGTAGCAGGGCACACACACATCACCCTTGAGCAGCTTGGAGGCTAGAAGGACATGAACGCTGGGTGATGAGCAGTAATGACCACCGAGGCCCGCGGGAGGGACTCTTGGCCCAAAGTGAACATTTGGAGAAGGGTTCTCAGAAGTAGGACTGCCAGGAGTGGCAGTAGTTGACAGGTGCTAGGAAGAATGTGGGGAGGCAGAAACAAAGAACCAAGTCAAAGGCCAGGAAAGGTTGCAGCACTTGTGGGAAGCTTCAGGAGATCTAGCATGGATCCTGGGGACAAGGCACACAGAGTCTTCAGAAATCTTACTCTTGAGCTAGGGCTTGACTCAGAAGGCAGAAGGTACCAGTAAAATGTTTTAAAATGCAGTAGGGAGCAGGGCCAGCACTGGTTTCTGTGCTAGAAAGATAGATTTTAGGTTTTTCTTTTCTTTTCTTTCTTTCTTTTTTTTTTTTTTTTTTTTTTTTTTTGTATTTTAGGGAAGGGTCTACAGGGCGTTCTCACTACTAGATCAGACTCATAGTGATCCGCCTGTTTACAGCCTCCCAAGAGCTGGGGTGACAGGTGCGCACCACCTCACCCATTCTCAGCTGCTGGCTCAGTGTGCCCCAGGGGCGGGTGGAAGTAGATTTTAATGTTTAACTTAGAGGCATGCAGCGGGTTGGGAGTACTTCGGAGTGTAATGCATAAACTCAAGAAGGCAATATTGAGGGCTGCTATGGTTTATACCTAAAATGTCTTCCCACGGCTCAGCTGTTTGGAGGATGGACTTTTCCAAGGCGACTGCATCAGGAGGGCTGTAATTTCATTAAGTGAATTAACAGATGAGGTCATAATTTAATGGTATTTTGGGAAGTGGTGGAAACAGCTGGCAGAATCTAACTGAAGAAAGTAGATTGTGAAGCTATGGCTTTGGGGATGATATCTTGTCCCTGGTTCCTCCTTTTATGGCTCTTTCCCTCTTATCCTGCTTCCTGACTGCTAGGTATCGAGACATTTTCCTCTGTCTTATCCTCACCCGTGATATTTCTGCTTTGGAGCCAGATGACCTGCACTGAAGCCATGAGTCAAAATAAACTTTTCCTCCTTTAAGTTATTTTTCTCATGTATTTTGTCACAGCAACAGAAAGGTGACTAACACAAGAGCCTTAATTAAGACTGCAGAAGTAGCATGGAACAGATCCAGCAGTGTGACATAAAACTGGCAGACTGTGATGGTGGGGACAGAACAACAATAAGAGGAAAAGTTCAGATTAATGCCAAGAGTTAAAGAGTGACTGGTGTCTCTGTTGCTCTTCTCTCATTGCTGGGACAAATACCCAACACCCAGAATGAAGGAAGGAAAGATTTATTTAGCTCACAGTTACTGAAGGTTTTGTCCATACTCAGCTGGCTCCCAAGGAGAACAGCACAAGGCAGAGAAAAACCTTTCATGGCAGCCAAGAGCAGAGAGAAAATGAGAGGAATAGCTGCAACAATGGCTGAAGAGAGCAAGTCTGCCTCTCTGCCTCTCTTATGTTACCTTCAGGCCATCTACCCCCAGGCTGGGTGTAGCACTCACATACATAATCCCAGCAGTACTCAGACCATAATCCCAGCCTTGGATGAAGAGTTAATTACAAACTGTAGAAATGTACCTCAATGACTATATGAGACTTTGGAGAGACAAACACACACAAACCATAACTGGTGAGGAGGACAAGGACGCGCTTAGCTTGAGAAGATGAAAATGTTCAGAGAGCCATGATTTCAAGTTGGGACATGTGAAATTTGAGTTCATACTGAATATCCAATGAAGTATACAACATAAAATTGGATTTATGAATCTGACTCTGATAAGAGAGACCAGGCTAAAAGATGAGGCTTTTTAGTTTTTTAGTGGGAGTTAATATCACAGGAATAGAAAATCCAGTGTTATGGTTTGTGTCTGGAAGTCCCCTGAAGCCTCATGTGGTCATAGGGCCTTTTCAGAGATAGCTGAATCAGGAGTGTGTGATGCTGAGATTAAGGGTTTGTGATCAGCTCACTGATTGGTTTGGCACCACCCTAATCCCAGTAGCCTAGATAGAGAATAAAAGAGGCAGAAAGGCACTAGTAAGGTCAATTGTTGATGCTACTGTCTTCTGTCC
This sequence comes from Ctenomys sociabilis, assembly GCA_004027165.1. Classification (NCBI taxonomy): domain Eukaryota; kingdom Metazoa; phylum Chordata; class Mammalia; order Rodentia; family Ctenomyidae; genus Ctenomys; species Ctenomys sociabilis. The sequence continues at coordinate 58,499 of PVKA01010454.1, forward strand.
ACCCCAAACCACTATCTTCTGCAAAGCCATCCTGCCCTGGAGCCCACCAATGATGGATTTAAACCTCTACAAACTGTGAGCTAAATAAACCTTTCCTTCATTAACTTTGGGCCTTTGGCAGTGAGAAAAGTAACTAAGACAGCTAGTATAAGGAGAGCGAGTAAAGAAATAGCTGCATAAGTACAACTCTGCCAAAATGTTCTATCACTTAACCTCTATGTTTACCTACTAGGGCACTTTAAAGCCTCAGAACCTAAACTGAGGAGTAACTACCTCAGTGCAATAACCTGTTCTGCTGGCAAAACAGAACCTGGACTGAGTCGAGCAAGAGCCTTCTGCTGTGTTCCTATAATTTTTTTTTTGTTTTGTTTTGTTTTTTTTTTTTTGGTGGAACCAGGGATTGAACTCAGACCCTTGTTCTTGCCAGGAAAACATGTATTCTACTGTGTCCCTATAAATTTAAAATCACTAAATAAGGGTTCATTCATTTCATCATTCTGCAAAGTGACTTTCTTTGAGTATGAAGGTATAAGATATATACACTGTCCTCAGAGAGTTTATTGATTCTTAAAATGTCCCTTAGCTGAGGAGGATTATCAGCTCCCCATAAATATCCCTCAGATCTTACCAGAGGGTTTTGTGTTTCTTTTTTTTTTTTTTTCTTCAGTGGTAGGAATTGAACCCAAGGGCTAAGTGTACTAGACACTAACTACACCCCAGCTTGAACTTGTGTAGCCAGGCCTTGAACTCACAATCTTCCTGCAATAGCCACTAAATAGCCAGGATCATAGGCATATCCCACAAGGCCAGGCCTTGAACTCACATGGTCCTCTAAGCAACTGCATAGCCACACTCTCACTGGATTGCCTCCTTAACCTTGTTTTAGATGTGCTGTGGCTCTAACTGTTGCTTCTAGACACTCTGTGGCCTCCTTGCCATGGGTCCTGGAGCCCACTTCCCAGGTTTCACGATCGCTAGATAGACTCACAGGACTTGCTTCATAAAAATTCATGCAAGCAGGTTTAATGTAACGTGAAATGCAAATGATAAGAACCATTTATAAAGTATCTAATTTCCTCAGCTTTAAAAAATAATTAAAATAAATAAAATCAAAACAGGACAGTAATCAGAGAAACAGCACCATTATAATCACATTAAATAGAAAAGTTGCCATCAACATTTTAAGAATGTGACAAAAACAGTACCAGATATTTTTAAATATTCCACAAAATTTTTTAATATTCCTTTTTTCATAAAAACATTAACCAAAAGAAAGGTTTCAATACAGTGCAGCCGACTCCACCACCCTCCTCGATCCCGCCCATGCTGCTGCCCAGCCCAAGAGACCAGCTTGAGACAGCGGCTGACTCCAGCAGCCTCCTACATTCCGCCCCAAGCTCTCCTAGTGAGTGAGAATTTGTACGACTCACCAGGCTTCCCAGATCAGTGAGTGTGTGGTGAGTCTGAGGGACAGCCTTTGGCTTCTTCCCACGCGTGCTACCCAGATCCCCACCCCCAAGCCCTCCAAGCCAGTGACCCGCCTAAAACCTCGGGATCCCCTGCCCTAAAGCCCGCTAAGCAAGTGGAAATTTCCCCAACTCCCTGGGCATCAAAGTTCAGTGAGTGTAGAACTCCAGGCCCACCGAGCCGGAGAGACAGTTCCCAGGGATTCCCTGCCCCATGACACACATCTATTGCGGCCTGAGACCTAGGGAAGCTTGGCTGGAGAGAGCTCCAGGCCCACCACGTGAGAGAAACATTTCCCAGTGATTGGCGGTTGCACCCAGGGCCCCAGACCCAGTGGAGATCTGCCTGGAGTGAGAACTCCAAGCCTGCCATGCCGGAGGGACGTTTCTTAGCAATCCCAGGTCCCACCCCACAGCCTGAAACCCAGTGCAGCCCGGCCTGTGAGTGAGGGCTCCAGGCCCACTGTGCCGGAGGGATCTTTCCCAGCCTTCTCAGGCTTGGGCCTGTAGACCTGGACCCAGCACAGGATGGCTGACCCAGTATAGCCTACCCGGTGAATAAGATCATCCACTATCCTTTTGGGAGCCCAGCAGACCCACTAAAGCCCAGGGCCACCCACCTAGAGAACTACGTGCCTGACACAGGAGGGCTAACTCCGGCAGTATTCTGGATCCTCACCCCCAAAGCCAGCAAAGACAGTGGGAATTTTCATTACTTGCTCTGCATCCTAATTCAGTTCATGCTCGCCTGAACAGGGAACCCACAGAAGGGAACCACAGGTGCTGCAGCAAAAACTAATTGAACACAACAGCTAGATCCAGGATAGGCATATCTGGATAATCTCAAACTTAATAGACTGGCACCCGAATCTCATAACAAGCTAAGCTTACAGCTGCACACCAAAGGTCAAAGGAAAGTGCTATACAAAATGACAAACACAAGGGGAAAAACACAATCCCAGACCTCAAGTCCACCAGTAAGGGCAGAAGACACTAGCTCAGATGTAATGAATGCATTAACTGATACAGCAGCAAAGGAACAACAGCAGAAAGGTATAGAGGAAATAACACGAGAAGTAATTCCCCAAATTAATAAAGAACAATCTGAATACATGGTATCTGAAATAAAGAATCAGTTCCAGAAACATTGGGTGGAAAACCAATGCTCACCCAGAACAAGTGCAGAGAGCACTATTCCAGCTGAAATGTATGAATTAACAGCATCTGAAGAAAAGACACAACAGCAGAAAGGTCATGAGGAACTCAAAGCAGAAATAATTTCTGAAATCAAAAAAGAGTTCTTTGAAAAAAAAAAGAATTCTTTGAAATCATAGCATCTGAAATACAGAAACAAGTCTGGAAATATACAAAGAAACCCAACTTGGAAGAAACACTGCAGAAAAAGAATTAATAAATACCTCTAAAGAAGATTTAAAAAATTGAGATCAGAAATATGATGGATTCCTTGAATGAGCAATACAGAAAAGAAATAGAACTCATGAAACAGAGTCAAAGAGATATAGAAGAACTAAAAATATCAATCACGAGTCTACAAAACCGTTTGGATGAAAGCGAAGACAGACTTTCAGATCTTGAAGATAATGGTGCAGCTAGTGAGAAGACAAGAAAGGATCTCTTAAAAGAAACACAAATGCAGGAAAAAATAATCCATCACCTGCAAGATGACACCAGGATGAACAATGTGAGAATAATTGGTATCAAGAAGAATGAAGGAGTCAATACAAATGACATAAAAAGAATTTGGGGAGAAGTAATCGCAGAAAACTTCCCAAATATGAGGAAACAATCCAACATTCGGTTCACTGAAGCATACAGAACACCAAATAACTTCAACCCAAGTAGAAACACTCCAAGACATATAATAGTTAAGATCCCAGAAATTCAACACAAAAATAATATACTGAAAGCTGCTAGAGAGAAGAAGCAGCTCACAAGGAAAACCCAACAGAATTACAGCTGACTTCTCTACACAAACAATGAAGGCAAGGAGAGCATGGAGCAGAGTTCTTCAAGTCCTACACAAAAACAAATTCCAGCCCAGACTATTACACCCTCCAAAACTCTCTTTCAAGTTTGATGGAGAAGTGAAATACTTCCACGACAAAGAACAACTAAAGAATTTCATGATGACAAAGTCATTCCTTCACAGGCTGCTGAAAGATGTTCTAGAGAGAGACCACAATGACCAGAACTCCATGAATGAGAATGGAAGGAACCCACTAAACAGGACAGACAATTAAACACAAGTTACAAAGGAGTAAACAACACCAGGTAAATATCATGACAAATATAAGTCAGCACATTTCAATTATAACCATCAATGTAAATGGACTCAATTCTCCAATTAAGAGAAATAGACTGGCACAGTGTATTAGGAAACAAAATCCAACAATATGCTTTATACAAGAAGCACACTTAACTTAAAAGGACATTCGTAGGCTCAAAGTCACAGGATGGAAAACAATACTACATGCCCCAGCACTTCAGAAAAAAGCAGGAGTAGCAATTCTGTTCTCAGACAGTCTCAACTTTAAAACAAGAATGATCAAACAACACAAAGAAGGCCACTACATATTGGTCAGGGGAAAAATTCAAGAGCAAGAGGTAACACTCATAAATATCTATGCACCAAACACAGGAGCACCCAACTATGTAAGACAAATCTTAAGGGACATGAACAACTTAATGTCTAAGAACACAATCTTAACAGGAGACCTTAACACATCCTTATCTCAAAAAGATAGATCAAGCAGACCAAAACTTAGCAAGGAAATAGCAGAACTGAACCAGAGCTTGGAACAAATGGACCTGGTGGACATATACAGAGTGCTCCACCCACAGATGAATACACATTTTTTCAGCTGCACACAGGTCATTTTCCAAAATAGACAACATACTAGTCCAGAGGTCATGTGTAAGTATATGTAAGAAAATAGAAATTATCCTATCTGTATTATCTGACCACAGTGCAATGAAACCGGAAATAAATGACAAAAGAAAGCAGAAAAACCCACTAAATTCATGGAAACTAAACAACACCCTACTCAGCAATCAATGGGTCACAGAAGAAATTAAACAAGAAATTCAACAATATCTACAATTCAATGAAACTTCAAGTACAACTTACTGGAATTTATGGGATGCAATGAAAGCAGTTCTTAGAGGGAAATCATAGCTATGAACTCACACATTAGGGAAACAGAATGGGAACAAATTAGCACCCTAATGTTGCACCTCCGACAACTAGAAAAAGAAGAACAAATGAAGCCCAGAGCGCAAAGACAGGAAGACATCATAAAGATTAGAGCAGAAATTAATTCTATTGAGATGAAGAAAACAGTTCAAAGAATCTACAAATCAAAAAGTTGGTTCTTTGAAAAACTAAATAAAGTTGATAAGCCTCTAGCCAACCTCATCAAAAAGAGGCAAGAGAAAATTCAAGTACATGAGATAAGGAATGAAAAGGGTGAAATCAGCACAGACCCAGCAGAAATTCAGATTATCTATAGTTACTTCAAGAATCTTCACACTCACAGAATAGAAGACACAGAAGAAATGGACAGATTCCTCAAAAGGCACAAATTACCAAAACTGAATCAAGAAGAAATAACAACTCTCAATAAGCCAATAACAGCCAATGAAATAAGAAACATAATAAAAAGCCTACCGACAAAGTCCAGATGCTGATGGATTCACAGCTGAAATCTTCAAGAAGTTTATAGAAGATATAATCCCCACACTCCACAAACTCTTCAATGAAATTGAAAAAGAAACAGTCCTCCCAAAATCATTTCTGGAGGCAAGTATAATACTGATTCCAAAACCAGGAAAGACACAACCAAAAAGGAGAACTACAGGCCAATCTCTCTCATGAACATAGATGCAAAAATACTCAACAAAATCCTGGCAAATAGAATACAGCAAATCATCAAGAAGATCATAAACCATAACCAGGTATGATTCGTCCCAGGGATGCAAGTATGGTTCACTATTTCAAAATCTATAAATGTAATACACTATATTAATAGATTGAAATCTAAAAACCACATGATCATCTCAATTGATGCAGAGAAAGCTTTTGACAAAGTCCAACACTCATTCAAGGTCCTACAGAAAATTGGAATAGATGGACTCTATCTTAACTTGATAAAAGGCATCTATGACAACCCAAAAGCTAACATAATCCTAAATGGGGAAAAACTGAAATCTTTTACTCTTAAATCAAGTACAAGACAAGGATGTCCTCTATCACCCCTCCTATTCAATATAATCTTGTAATCCTTAGCAACAGCCATTAGAAAAGAGGGAGAAATAAAGGGAATAAAAATAGGTAAA
>PVKA01010455.1:0-64366 GCA_004027165.1 Ctenomys sociabilis
AAAAAAAAAAAAAAAAAAAAACTGTAAGAATTTGTCTCTGGATAGATAAGAGAAGAATATTTGAAACTACAGAAGAAGTAGGGAGGATGCAGCCCGACATGGAGACCATGTTAAGCTTGTTAGGGGAGATTGTGTGTAGCGTGAGTCCTGGACAGTGAGACCTAGTCAGTATAAGAATGGGAAAAGCATGTTTCAGGCAGAGAAAAATGACATCAGCATACATAGATGAAGGAAGGCTGAAATCCTGTCCTAATTCTGAAGCACAAGCACTTTAAAGACAGAGCTTGGATTTCATACCATGTACTGTCACTGTCTTCCTTTGTTTTTACCCTGATCTATAAAAGGGAGTTTGCCAAATATTCATGTGTCCCTGTTGTCTAGCAGCCATTTCCTTGATCACTTTAAGTCAATGGAATTTGTATTCTGAGAATAGCCAAGGGGAAGAGATCTGTTATCACCTCTTTTAGGTGAGGACAGTGTCCTCTTCTTGACCAATTGCAGATCCCTGGGTGTTGGTATTAGAAGACTTTCCACACAGAGAAGGTTAACTGAGCTGTAGGTGTCTAATTCTTACCTCTCAGGATTCACCTTCCCTTTAGAACTTTACCCAAGTTATCTACCATCATCTCCACACAACATAGTTCAAATATGAGCTAGACTTTGTAGCTTCTTTGTGGGTCAGCTGACACGAAACTGGAATGAGTGATTGAAGACATAGGCAAAACAAAAAGAAAATAGCCAACTATTTTATCTGGCTCTTAGGAACTAGTGGTGTTGCTTCCCAAGATTAACAGACTGTGGCTTAACCTAGTTCCCAGCCTGCAGCTATACAGGGGTGCTACTGTAGAACCATCATGCAAAGATCTATCCTGAAGTAACTGTCTTGCTTAAAGTACAAATCCATAGGAGGACTGCCCTGAGGTGTATAAGAAATTTCTTCTTCTCTGCTTAAGACTCTCCTAATTCTCATCCTCTCTCTCTCTCTCTCTTGCCTGAAAATGACTTCTTTCTCATATAGTTGAAAGTGAAAATGACTATCCTGAGTGGAGACCCGTCTTCATCCAGCATCCTTGGGAATACATATACTCATTCATGCACATCAGTGTAACCTGTAACCTATACAGACAATGCAATAAACACAACAGTCATCCAAAAGGCATAATGGGGGTGGTAGGAAGGTATTCTCATTTTTTAATAATAAGCCTGCATAAAGTATAATATTATAAATAATATTTCATTTTATAGACAAGGAAACAAATCCAAAAAGATCCATGTCATCCCAGGGCTAAAGTCCACAACTAGATCTTCAGTCCAGATTTCATGATTTTCCTAGGACACTAAAAAGTCTACATTTATTGTCAAATATCAGATACTAAAAGATCCGTTTCATAACTTTTCCCCCCTACTTTGATTTCACAGTTGTTCAGGGAATGAAGGAAGCCCAAGAAAGGCTGACAGGTGATGCCTTCAGAGAGAAACATCTTGAAGACGAGTTGTAACATGAATGTACTCCTTCTTTCATCCAAGTCAGCGTTCCAGAAGGAAAGCAGCAAGGGAATGAATAATTGAGGAATCACCCAGAATAATTAAATCAACCAGAAAATCTTGCTTCTACCTGTGCTAGAAGGAGTTCTCTCACTGTGGAAGAAGTCTGCTAACAAAAGCTGTTTGGCATACGTGTGGATCTAACAGTGTGGCAGACTTCCTTCTCCTGCTACCTGTCACCTAAATGTCCATTTGTCTTTGAATGTGAAGAGTGAAACTTGATGACACAAAACTTGAGCCACTTTGAGCTTTACTCCTCACATTTCAGGATTCCTCCTGCTTTATTCACCTTACTGGTGAAAGAAGACCAGTAGCATCTTTTCTACAATATTAACATTACAGGGCAGCTTAAAAATTTTTTTTAAAAACAGCAAATCCTAAACAATCAATTGGTAATTGTATCACTCATCAAGGAGACCAGCCGGTTTTTCTTTTTTCTCTCCTGGGAAAAAATCTTAAAGGTTCTTACTGGGTCCCCATGACCTCCTTCCTCTGTGCTTAGCTTGCCCTGTTTGCACGCATGCGTGTACAGGAGGCTGTGTGCTTGGATTCAGCCCCAGCTGGAAGCATGCTTTCCCTTCTGACTTGGAGAAACTGTAACTTTCAAGCCTTCATGGAGCCATTTTTGTCAAGTCATCAACTGTATTTTTGTACTGGGGTTAACAAAGATATATTAATTGTTCCATTAAACTTTAGTAAAACTTTGAAAGAAAATGTACTGTGATTTTTCCACCCCTTGGAAAAGGGAGGGAAGGAAATCAGAAGAAAACTAACTTTGAGGGATTGCTCTAAGAGTCCTAACCTGAGACTTTACTACCTGCATCCCACATCCAAGGGAACACCAGGGATCATTATTTTTTTTTTTAAACGTGGTATCTTCCTATATTGCTCAAGCTGGCCTTGAACCCCTGGGTTTAAGTGGTCCACAGTCCTCAGCCTCCTGAGTACCTGGGTGACAAATGTATACAACATCTTTTACTTTTTAAATAGAATTCTGCCTGTCCTTGCTAGTAGTATTTTAAGACAGAGCAAGAATTTTCCATAACCCTAAACTTGGCAGTTTGACTCTAATATTTTCTCCTATAAGCCATCCTCCTTGCTTTTTGCAGTTTTTTGTTTTGTTTTGTTTTTTAAGTTAGGATCTTACTATAAAAAGGTTGGTGTTGAACTCACTAATAGCCCAGGTTGGCCTGGAACTCATGACAGCAATCCTTCTCCTTTATCTCCCAACGCTGGGATTCCAAATATGCACTACCATGTCCAGCTTCCCCTGAGTCATCTTTTCAAAACATGAATGTGGCCATACATTTCCTAGCTTAAAACCTTTCCTGCCCCCTTTGTTAAGATTGTTACTATCAGGAAATTTATGGGCCTCCAATATGTGCCATACAGTCTTCTAATTTCTCAGTGTGATTTCATTTTGTTTTTCTTTAGTTGCCCAGCAGCTCTGTGGAAAGTACTATTATAATGCTTATTTTATAGAGAATTTGAAACGAGAGGAAATCAAGGCACATAGTAAAGGTCAGGATCTTCAGTACAGCCTTGCAGGAAGCTGCCTACCCTAACGTCTTGTTCTCATTCATGTTTTGGATTTTGTGTTGGGCTGACATCAAGTTGCTTGAGTTTGCCTCACAACATGCTGGAGTTTTTGCCTTTGTGTCTTTACTCTTGTGTCTTGAGCCTGCATGTTTCCTACTCTTCTTTACCACCTTTGTTGAATTGTCTTCCATAGCTTCTGACCTTTCTCATGAAGATAAAATGTCTTGCCTGTGATAGTTATGCATCACTTTTTACTGAAGTGACCAATTTGTTCATCTGTGGCTGTCATGTGTCATTCTTTTTTAGGGCAGAGTCCAATCACCTGTGGGTCCCCCCCCCCCCCCGGAACCAGGGATTGAACTCAGAACCTAGAACTTGCCAGGAAAGAACTTATTCTACTGAGCCATCTCACCGGCCTGTCCTGCTGCACCAAGATCTCAAAACAATATACTTGCAAGTTATTTAAATAATTCTCTTTTAAAAACCACCAGTGGCCTTTGGGGGGTAGATGTTAGCTTCATCTGAAAGAAAAGGAAACCTCAGAGAAGAAAGTGACTTGCCTTCAGCTCCTAGACTAAATACCAGACTAATTGCTATTGTCTAACTTCAAACTCATCCTTTTCCCACTATATTACTTCCTTTCCATCCTAACATCTGAGTCTGGAAAAGCAGTTTTCATTCTGGGACATACATACCTCATTGAATTGATTTTCAGAAGTTTTCCTAAGAGTGGTTTCCCAGGAGTTCCTAAAAAGTTAAACATAGGCTTACTATATGATACAGCAATTCTACTTCTGGATATATACTCAAAACTATTAAAATAATATTAAATAGATACCTGCATATCCATATGCATAGCAGCATTTTTCAAAATAGCCCCAGAGTGGAAGTAACTCAAGTCCACTGATGAATGGGTGGGTGACTGGGTTAGCAAAATGCATTTATGTGCCATGAAATATTAATCTTAAGGAAATTCTGAGTGTGGCATAGTGGGGCACACCTGTACTCCCAGCATTCCAGAGACTGAGGCAAATGGATCAGTGTAAGTTTGAGGCCAGTCTGAACTACATAGTGATATCCTCTCTAAAAAAGGAAATTCTGGGCTGGAGAGAGAGCTCAGTAGAATAAGTGCTTGCCTGGCAAGCACAAGGTCCTGAGTTCAATCCCTGGTACCACACACACACACCAAAAAAATTAATTAAAAGGAAATTCTGGTATGTGCTGTGGACATATGGTTGAACCTCGGAAACATGTTAAGTGAAGCAGACACAAAAGGACAAATACAAATGATTCTTCCTATATAGCGTACCTAAAATAGTCAAATTCATAGAAACATGCATAGAGTGGTGGCTCCCAGAAACTGCAGTTGAGGTAGAAATGAGGAGTTAGTATTTTTTGGGCATGGAGCTTTGAGTTGGTGTAATAAAGTTCTTCAGATAGATGGGGATATGGTTACTCAGTATGAATGTATTTAAAGCAGTATATGATACAGCAATTCTTGGGGTAGAACTACACTTAAAAATGGTTAAAATTGTAAAATTCCTGTGTTTTGTTTTGAGACAAGAATCTTGCCTTGAACTCATTATGTAGCCCGATGGCCTCAAACTCACAACAATCCTCAGCCTCCCAAGTGCTGGGATTTCAGCTGTGCACCGCCACACACCTGGTTCTATAAATTTTATGTATATTTTGATACAATAAAAGTCCTAGGAAATATTTTTTAAAAGTCTCAGGAAACATGAAAACAATTTACTCCCACATTTCTTGTCACTGTTTACTTTTTCCTACTTTACAGAAAATACACATTCTCCCCCTGAATTTTAATATGGTACCTTGCCTTATGTACAGACTTCTGAGCCACCAAAAGGGTCTGAAATATTACTAAGCTTTCTTGATTAAAAAGTTTTGTCTTGGGCTAGGGCTATAGCTCAATGGCATAGTACCTGCCTGGGAAAGTGCAAGATCCTGCACTTGATTCCCAGTTCCAAAAATAAAGGTTTTTGTCTTATACATAGTTCTACCCCAAGAATGATTCTGTACAGAAAAAAATCTGGCACTAGAAATGGAAGTTTTCTCCATTTGGAGATATTTTCAATTAGAATATTTTAGGATTAGAATTTAGAACTAATATGAGAAATTCATGTTTACAAATTTATCTATATTAGAAAATGAAGCGAGTTATGACCCTACCTCTGGGCAAAAAAAAATTCAACAGATATTTCCTAAAGAAATTATATGACTGGTCACTGAACTCATGCAAATGTGTAATATTAGGCATCAGAGGAATGTAATCGTTTTAAAAAAAATCTTGCTATGCAGCTCAGACTCCTAGTGAACCTCTCTCAGCCTCCCTAATGCTGAGATTGAAGGCACGTGCTACAGGAATGTAATTTAAAGCTACAGTGATACGCTATTTCCCACTTACTAGAATTGTTAATATTATTTTTTTAAAAACTGATGATACAGGGGCCAGGGAGATAGCTCAATAGCTCAATAGATGGGCTGGGAAGATAGCTCAACGGTCTAAAGCGCCTGCTTAGTCAAGCTCTCAGGGACAGCGGTTCAATCCCAAGCACCGCATGCCGTGCCAGCCCCTCCCCCAGGGCAGGCTGAGCTGACCCCCCCCCCGCAAAAAAAGAGAGTCCGTGATGTGTAGCGAGACACGGTAATAAATAAATGCACAAGGGCCTGAGTTCAATCCCCGGTTCTGCCAAAAACAACAACAACAACAACAACAACAAAAAAAAAAAAAAAAAACTGATGATACCATGTGAAAGATAAGTGTGGAGCAATTGGAACTAGTACATTTTGCTGGTGAGGATGTAAAATAACATAGTCCCTTTGGAAAACCCACTGAGAAATAATCCTAGCCTGGGAAATATTTTATAAAGCTAAAATGTAAATCTATAAATTGTAAAATTTTATGATTATAGTATGAATTATATGAGATATAGATATGGGCCCATACACTACAAGAATGTTCATGACCCTCAAAAATGAATTCATTTAAGTGTTTGCCAATAAATAAATGGATAAGCTGTGGAATTCTCAAAGGAATACTTACAATAAAAAAGAAAAATACTGATACATATAACAATTTGGATGAATCTCTAATACTATGCTGAGTGAAAAAACAAGCAAAAAAAAAATACATGTCTATGAAGTTTTTAGACTATGGGACATTAATCTACAGTATGAGAAAGCAGATTGGTGGTTACTTGGTATTGAGGATGTGTAAAGACCAAACTGACTACAGAAGCACAGGAGTGAATTTTTTTTAAAGGTTATTTATTTATTTAATTTTGTATTTTAGGAAAGGATCTATAGGGTGCTCAGGGTCTCACTACTAGATCTGCCTGTTTATGCCTCCCAAGAGCTGGGATTGCAGGATTATTGGCAAGCACCACCACACCCAGTCTCAGTTGCTGTCTCAGCACCCCCCTGGGGGCAGGGCCAGGACTGCAAGCCCAGGGATCGAACTCCTGGCCCCTGCATCTGCTTGCAGGCTCTTTAAACCACTGAGCTACTTAGCTGGCCGTAGGAGTGAACTCTCTATGGTGGCATAAATGTTGACTATGATAGTTACACAGGTATATTTGTCAAAACTCATCAAATTGGAAAGGGATATAGTTCAGTGACACAAGCACCTACCTGACAAGTGCAAGGTTCGGAGTTAGATTCCCAGTATCAAAACAACAACAAAAATTCAGCAAATTGTAACTAAACCTAAAAATTATTTCATATGTAATTTATTTTCTTTTTCTTTTCTTTTCTTTTCTTTTCTTTTTTTTTTTTTTTTTTTTTTTTTTTTTTTTTTTTTTTTTTTTTTTTTTTTTTTTTTTTTTTTTTTTTTTTTTTTTTTTTTTTTTTTTTTTTTTTTTCAGTACTAGGGATTGAACTCGGGACCCTGTGCTTGCCAGGCAAGTGCTTACTCTACTGAGCTGTCTCCTCAGTCCTCATATGTAATTTATATAAATATATTTAACTTAAAAACACTCTGACTCTTAAAAATGAAGTCTTTCTGCAAGAATGTCTGATGTAGGTGATCTAGTTTGCCATGAAGACTGGGTTGGCTCATTAGGTAGTGGGTAAAGTCTTCCAATAAATTGAGTGAGAGCCAAGTATTTTATTAAAACATATGTCTTGGTTACTTTTTTCTCATTGGTGAGATAAAAACCCAATACCCAAAATTAAAGAAGGAAAGGTTTAGTTAGCTCACAGTTTGTGGAAGTTTTAGCCTGTAATCAGCTGGCTCCAAGGGAGGATGGCATGGCAGAGGGGCAACAGTTCAAGTCAGAAAAGGCAACAAGAGCAAAAAGGGAAGAGAGAGAGAGAGAGCAAGCCTTTTCCCTCCTTTATAGTGTGTAGAGGCTACCACCGCAAAGTGGGTGTAGCGCTCACACTCCTAATCCCAGACTTGCACCATGAGCTCTAAAAGCCCACACTGATGACTACCTGAGGCTTTGCAGAGACATCTAGACACAAGCCGTAACAACGTAAAGCACACAATAGGATAAATGAATTTTATCAAAACATATTACATTGGACATCAGAGAGAACTCAATGGCATAAGTGCCTACCTGGCAAGCACAAGGTCCTGTACAAAAAATGAAACAAGACAAAACAAAACAAAAACCATGCTACACTGATAAAGATTTTGTTGGCATTTTCTTGGGAATTTGAGTTATACAAGGTACTTCTAAGGCAAATGAAAAAGTCTGAAAGACTATTAATAAGTATTTAATAAGTCTGTGATATACTAGCCAAAATTGAAAAAGGCAATGGCTAATGAAAAGATAACAGATTCTTTTGCTAATTAGATGCTTTTCTTACAATGTCACAGAAAGAAGATCTGATTTATCAAAGGATATATCTTTGAATTTTTGCATTTTAGATTACTGATTTTTTGGTATATATGACAGTGAATGTTTAAAGTTTATTATAATAAAAAATATTGCTATTAATCATACTTGAAATACTCCCTCTCTACTTTGAACTCTTAACTCATAGTTTTTGCCACTTTTTGAACCAGTTCTGGAAATCCTCTTTCACATGTGTCTTTATGTGGTGTGATTTTAAAAAATACACAGTAAAGGCAGATTCATGAGAATATAACGGTGTGTTCTGATCCACTTTATGCAATGGATCTGGCACCATGTAACTTTAGGCTTTTCCCAGAGGTCAAAATAACCATAAAAAAGGAGCTAGAACATTCCTTTATATTCCAACTAGTTGAAACTCAGATCCCCATTAGTTTTCACACACACTCACACGAAAAAAAAGTCATCTTTCTTGTTTGATTTCATCAACACCCATCACCTCCAATATAATCACAACCTCCCACTGAAGAAGCTTATCACTTCAGCTGCTATCTCTGAAAACTTGAATTTATACATCTGTTCTTTGACCTAGCCATTATCTGTCCTTTCAACTTGGTTGATTACCACCTTCCATTATGCTCTGACCTTCTGCAATCAGTTGTAACTCCTTCAGTGTTCCACTCCAAATCCCCTTCTTCTTCCTCCTTCTCGTCCTCCTCCTCCTTCTGTCTTCTCTTCTCCTTCTTCTTCTCGTCCTCTTCCTTGTTCTTCTCCTCCTGTTCTTCATCCTTCTTCTTTTGAGATAGGGTCTTGCTATGTAGCTCAGTCTGGCCTTGAACTCACATGATCCTCCTACTTCAGCCTTCCAAGTGTGGGATTACAAGCATGTACCACCACGCCCAGCCACGCTGTCAACCTTTTCTCACCTCTCTATTCTTTCTTTATCCTTCTACTTGCTGCACTTTGGCTTCTGCTTTCATAACTACCCAAATGGTTTGCTTTATAGTAATAGAAGGAGATAGAGTATATAGGATGGGAAATCTGGATGATAAAATCAGTTTTGAACATTCTCTTTCTAATTCAGAAAGAATGGATAATGCTTGATCCATCATGCCCCCCTCCAGGCATATTAGATACTGCATGCCAATACATATCCTTTGTGTATTGCAGGGCAATCTGATGCATTTTTGTACGTCGCTTAAAGACTCCTAAGAGACTGTGTAGTAAAAAAGAAGTGGTGGGAAAAAAAAAAAAGAAGTGGGTCCTGGTAGCCTTTCCTGAAATGTACTACATCAAGGAAATAAATAGCTCTACCCTCCACTATTTTACATGTCAGAATCCTGACTTCATCTTGTGATCTCATCTTATTCACCAATTATATTCATTTTCTCTGCAAAAAAAAAAAAAAAAAAAATTCGTTTTTGGGCCATAGATGTAGTTCAGCAGCACAGAGCCTGCCTAGAAAGTTTGATTCCTGGTCCCAAAAGACAAAACAAAACAAAAAAGTTCTTTTGAGACAAGGTCTATAATACCAAGGTCAGTCTCCAATTTATGGTTCAAGTACCTACCTCAGTCTCCTAAATAGTTGGTGTAGAGAGCTGCGAATAGCCGCGCCTGAAAGATGGTTTTGGCTTCCGCCTTCCACCCCCGCCTGGGGGTGAGTGCTCTCCATAACAAACAACTTCCCATTTGGCTAAGGCTAAGACTATGGCGTTGCTTCCGTGTACCTGGACCTATCGGCTGTGCCTACGTGGCACTCCGGGGTTGGACGCCCACTGGTTTAAAGCCATGAGCGGGCTTCCCCTTGGGGAGGCAAGAGGCTAGCTAGAGGGCAAGGGGAAGAAGATTGTATAGGGGTCCTGAATAAACCGCGGAAAGAAGAGCTGGGTGTCGCGTCTTCCTTGCTGGCGAGATTGCGCGCGACAGTTGGGCCTGTAGGCCCAACTTTCCAAGGCACTACACTTGGAAAATATGTTTTTTAAAAGTTCATCTATTCTTTTTTATGGGTGAATTGTGCCCTCCCCTCAGTTTGTATGTTAAAAGTGTAACTCTTGTTAGTTCAGAATATGACTGTATTTGGTGATGCTAACATCTTTAAAGAGGTAAATACCTCTAAGGTTTTTATAAGAAGAAAAGATTAGGACACAAACAGGACTTTATGAAGACACAACGAGAAGACAGTCATGTACAAGCCAAGGAGAGAGACCTCAGAAGAAACCAGTCATATTAAGCATAACCATATTAAGCAAACAGCTTTCTGTACTACCCAGTCCATGTTACTTGGTTATAGCACTCCTAGCAAACTAACTCACTTATTTTAAACCTTACCATCACTACCACTGGCATTTATTTTGTAGACCTTAGCAGTATAAGATCCATCAGGGCAGAAGAGTTTTATTCAGATCTTTATGTCTGTAGCCTCAAAGCTTATTATAGAACACACACATGCGCACACAATATTGTCTCTTCCTCCATTATTGGGAGGATGAAATTTTAAAAATAGTGTTAAAGTGGATGGCATAATTTAGTTCCCAACTTTGTGATTTCATTATTCTCTCAGCACAACATAGTTCAGTCACACTTATCTGTTTCTTTTTTTTCAGAATTCCTTATGACCATTTTTTAAAGCATCTTTATACATGCGGTTTGCTGTACTAGATTCTTCCCCATCCTGTCGCCTACCTCATTCTTCAGCTTTGTGAAACCTTTCCTGATTATGCCACTAAAATGATAGTTACTTTTTATATCCTTATTGTTTTTCCTTTAATTATCATGATGATAATTAAATATAGTATGATTATTTGCTTAATGGCTATACTCCTCACTAGAATGTAAGTTATATTAGGATAAGGGCTATGTTTATTTGCTCATTATTGTATTTCTAGTTCTCATCCTCTGTAACAAATGCCTGGTGCACTATCAATTAATAGATGACGAATGAAGGAATGAGCAGCATTAATTTACTAAGGCTGAACCTTTCACTTTTGCCATTATGTACCAACAGAGAATCTGATGTCCAGAAGTAGCACAAAGGAGGGCAAGATTAAATTCTAAGTAAGAATAAGAAGGATAGTATGGTAGGAAAAGTTGGAAGGAATTTTATAGATAAAGGAGGTCTGTTGAATAAGGCCCCTATGCAAAAATGCTTAGTTATAGCAGTTTCTTGGAACACCAAGTCATTCTTTGTGGCCAGCATATTGCTGATTTTTCCAGTTTTTCATTTGTTTAGGTCTACTTTGTCTCCTGTTCTTCTGTTGAATGGCTGAAGAGAGACCTGAGATAATACAATATATAAAAATCACCTCAAAAGGTTTCTGGAATATAGGAAGTGCTTATCAAATGTTAGCTCCTAGAGATTCAACATAGCTGACTAGAAGAAGCTTAATAGATATGCTTCCATGGCTGGTCCACTTGCCCTTCCCCCCCCCTTTCTGTGGAGCAGCCATTTTGAAAGAGCACAAATAGCTGAGGGAAGAAACAGAGGTATCTCCTGGGACAGAATTTGCATCTACGAGCCTCTCCCTCCCACTGCCCCCTCACCAATCACCGGGGAAAGCTGCATTCCTGTGATTCTCTCTCCAGAGGAAGGGAACTGCCCACTTTCAAACGCAACAAAGAGAGGTTAAACAGGTAAGGGCACCTAAGCTGACTGGCCTAGAATCAGCCTGACTCATGACTTACCACTGAATCCCTGGGGAGAGCACCCAGTCCATTCATGCCTGTCCTACACACCCACTTGCCTACTGAGTCACAGCCATGCTCTTCACTCGGTCCATGTATGCTGCCCACCCTCAGAGCTGACTGCAGTCTGACTATGAGTAAGAAAAGAGAATGTCTGACTATGAGTAAGAAAAGAGAATTGTGTAGACAATTTTGCTGTATGGCATAGAGGCCATGAGATAAATGCGGGTGCGTTTGATTTATTTATTTATTATGTTTTTAGTACTGAGTGTACAGAGTCTACAGGGTCTCACCACACAGATCAGACTCATAGTGATCCTCCTATTTTCAGACTTTCAACCTCCCAAGCACTGGGATTACACGTGCACACCACCATGCCCAGTCTCAATTGATGTCTCAGTGCGCACCGCTGGTGGAGCCAGCACCCTGGCTTTAATCCAATGAGCTGTCTGGCTGGCCCCCATGTGTGTTCTTTTTTTTTTTTTTTTTAACAGAACCAGGGATTGAATTCAGGCCCTTGCGCTTGCCAGGGAAGTGCTTATTCCACTGAGCCATCTCCCCAGCTCCCCCGTGTGTGTTCTTTTGTTGGAGTGCTGCAGCTGAGTTTCTGTTGCTTTTGGGAGGCAGGAGGCTTTGATTTAGTTGCTTTTAAAAACTTGTTTCTCCCACTTTTAAAATTCTTCAAGTTAGGCCGGGCGTGGTGGCACATGCCTGTAATCCCAGCACTCGGGAGGCTGAAGCAGGAGGATTATTGTGAGTTCAAGACCAGCCTGAGCTACAAAGTGAGCTTAAGGCCAGCCTGAACTGCATAGTGAGACCCTGTCTCAAAAAGACCAAAAAAAAAAAATTCTTCAAGTTTGTTTTTTCCCATTTTATAGTCCCTCAAGGTGGTCCCATCTTACCTTGTTTTACACTTCTGTGTTCTCTAGTCTATTCCATTTGCTCTTATTTTCTCTAGCCACCTGCCTTCCCTTACCTCTTGTCCTTATTGGTGCTCAAATGAAATTATAGCGTTTTGACAATCTTGCAGCATTCCTTAATCCCTAATTATACCTGCCTCCTTCTACATCCTGCCCTCACTTGCAGAACCATCTTAAAACCATTAAAATCAACCCTTCACTCCAACTACAAAAGATCTCTTAACAAAAATTTGACCCTAGCTGGGCGTGGTGGTGCATGCCTGTAATCCCAGCATTCAGGAGGCTGAGGCAGGAGGATTGTTGTGAGTTCAAGACCAGCTTGAGCTACAAAGTGAGCTTAAGGCCAGCCTGAACTGCATAGTGAGACCCTGTCTCAAAAAGACAGAAAAGAGCCAGGCGTGGTGGCGCAGGCCTGTAATCCCAGCACTCGGGAGGCTGAGACAGCAGGATTGTTGTGAGTTCAAGACCAGCCTGAGCTACAAAGTGAGCTTAAGGCCAGTCTGAACTGCATAGTGAGACCCTGTCTCAAAAAGACAAAAAAAAAAAAAAAGACAGAAAAAAAAAATTGACCCTAAGTCCATTTTTATGTATTAGTATTTCTACTATTTATCTCTTCTACAGGCTTGTACCTCTCTTTCACTCCTCCCCCACCTCTTCCTTTCATCTCCCATGTCACAGACTAACCACTAATAACCGCTAATAACAAAATGACAAAGTTTTCTCTCATTACTTTTGCTGTCTTCTGCCATCATGAACTGTTTTTCCTCTGGGATGCCTTCTGCCATGCCACCGTGCCTTGGAGACAGCCAATTATGGACTGAAACCTCCACAAACTGTGAGCTAAATAAACCTTTTCTTCTTTTAAAAAAAAGTTATAAAATAAAAAAGTTAACCACTAATAACAAGATAACAGCTTTTTGGTGGCTGAACACAGGTGGATAACTACGAGTCTGATCTACATAGTAAGACCCTGTAGACCCTGTCCTAAAATAGAAAAAAAAATAGTATTGGCTATAAAGGTTATTATTATTATTATTATTTTTTTTTTTTTTTTTTTGTCTTTTTGAGACAGGGTCTCACTATGCAGTTCAGGCTGACCTTAAACTCACTTTGTAGCTCAGGCTGGTCTCGAACTCACAACAATCCTCCTGCCTCAGCCTCCCAAGTGCTGGGATTACAGGCATGCGCCACCACACCCGGCTTATAAAGGTTATTAATAAAGGGAGAACATGTAGAGTTTTGTTTTGTTTTTTGTCTTTTTGAGACAGGGTCTCACTATGCAGTTCAGGCTGGCCTTAAGCTCACTTTGTAGCTCAGGCTGGTCTCGAACTCACAACAATCCTCCTGCCTCAACCCCCCAAGTGTTGGAATTACAGGCCTGTGCCACCATGCCTGGCATGTAGAGGTTTAATTTATGTAAGCAAAGTTTGATGAGATCTTTTAACATTGTTATAGTCAAAAGTGATTCCCTCCTCATTACACAATGACAGGGTCCAAACCATTTAAATTAAACAGCAGAAGGGGTGAATAATACTTGTGTACAGATAAAGTCACAAACTTATCACTGGAAGGAAGAATGTAATGGAAAAGATCTTCATATTAACTAATCTCTCCTCACTGTACTTGACCTCAACACGCAGTGTGCTCACACACACACACACACACACACACACACAACATGGGAAAACAAAGTAATAAAAGGCCCTTAGGTCTCCCAACTCTCCAAAAGCAGATCGGGGGCAGGGTGGGGGGCACCAGTGCAGAGGAAGTAAGCACCAGGTAGCAGAACACTATGAATTGATTGAAGAAGAAGTAAAGAAGCTTAGCAAGTTCAAAGAGAACATCACCCTAAAGTTCACAGAATTATCATACAAAGTTACTAGTGTTGCCAAGTGTGCTGGTGCACACCTATAATCCCAGCACTTGGGAGGCAGAGGTAAGAGGATTGTTGTGAGTTTAACACCAGTGAGCTCAAAGCCAGTCTGAACTGCATAGCCAGACCTTATCTCAAACAGACAAAACAAAAGCAAGCACCCCCAATTACCAATTTAAGTATGAGTGAAACAAATGAAAAGTGGAAGAGATGAACAAAATGATTCAAAACATGAATGACAAATTTATTGAAGATGTAGAGTCCATGAAAAAGTGTTAGACATATAAATACAAAAAATTGCATACAATTCATAAATTGTGGAAATGAATCATATGGATAGAGTTTCTGAAACCCAAGACAACATGGTAAACTATTATGAATTACACAGACAGGCACTGAAAATGAAAGAGAACAACAATCAAAACTTTGCCAAAAAGTTACAAGATGGTGCTAAGAAGCCAAACCTAAGCTTAATTGGAGTTAGGGAAAAGCTTCAACACATCACCTATGAAATAAAATATTTGTTACAGAAATCATAATAAACTTCACAAATATGAAAAAAGAACTTGACATACAGATATACAAGGCTTATAAAACACCAGTCAACACAATGAAAAAAGCTTTCTATGACCACTACTGTTAAAATTCCAGGTGTCAAAAAAAAAAAAAAGGCTTAAAAGCTGTCAAAGCAAAACAAAAAATTGCTTATAAAAGTAAACCCATTAGAATTACAGCAGACTTCCATAGAGCCTGGAATGAAATATTTCAAGGCATAAAAACAAACATCTTCCAACCCAGATGAACGTATCTTGGAAACAGTTTTTTCAAAATATATGGAGAAATAAGGACCTTTTGTGAAAAAGAACAACTCAAAAAATATATGAGCACCAAAATAATACTCCATAAAATACTCAAAATTATCTTCAACAGAGACAGTGAAGCCAAAAATCCAGGTAAAATGAATACGTCAAGCAAGGCAAACAAACACAAAGGAGTCAACAACAGAAAAAAGTGAAATGATAAGAATAAATCAGCACCTTTCAGCAATAACTTGCCATGTTAATTGCCCAATTAAGACACAGATTGGCAGACTAAATAAAAAAAAAAAATAGAATCCAACAGTCTGTTGCATTCACAAAACACAGCTAATCCAAAAAAGTATTTATAAACTAAAAAAATCAAAGCATAGAAAGCAATATTTTATTTACCAGGACCCTGAAGAAAAGCAGGGCTAACAATTTTGCTTTCAAAATAGATTTAAGCTAAAACTGATAAAAGTAACAGCAACAAAGAGGGTCCCTATATAGTTAAGAAAATACCAGCTGGGCGTGGTGGCGCAGGCCTGTAATCTCAGCACTCAGGAGGCTGAGGCAGGAGGATGGTTGTGAGTTCAAGACCAGGTTGAGCTTACAAAGTGAGCTTAAGGCCAGCCTGAACTGCATAGTGAGACCGTGTCTCAAAAAGACAAAAAGAAAAAGAAAATAATCCAGCACAAAGATATAATACTTGTATGTATATAACACCAATCCTGGAGCATATATCATCACAAAAAAATACAACTGGATATAAAAGATCAAGTAAATTGTAACACAATCATAGTGCGTGATTTCAATACCCCACTTTCACAAAGAGACTGATCAACTAAACAAATACCAGGGCTGAACTACAATTCTGAACTTAATAAATTTGCTCATAGTGTTCTTCCCTACTACAACAGGATACACATTCATAGCAGCACATGGAACTTTCTCTAAAATAAACCTTGGACTAGTCTGAAGAGCCTGCTTAATTCAGTATAAAAGAACAAAAAAACTCCGTGTATAATATCATGTATGTACCTTGTATGATACCAAAACATTATGAAAACAGTTTGCAATGTATTAATTTATTGAGTCTGTCTTGTTAAGGTGTCTTGAAACTATCTGATTGATATTTGTACTTCAATAAAATAAAAAATAAATTAAAAAAAAAACCTCCATGTATACTGTCAGGCCACTGTGTAGTGAAACTAGAAATGAATCACAGAAGAAACAACAAAAAATTTATAAACGCTTGGAAACAGCAACACACTCCGGAATGTCCAATGGATCACAGAAGAAATCAAGAAAGAAATAATTTCTGAAATCAAAAAGTCAAACAACAGTGCTACTACAACACATCAGAACTAATTCTCTCTCTCTCTCCTTCTCTTTCTCTCTCTCTCTCTCTCTCTCTGTCTCTCTCTCTCTCTCTCACACACACACACACACACACACACACACACACACACACACACACACAAAAAAAAAAAAAAAAAAAAAAAAAAAAAAAAAAAAAAAAAAAAAAAAAAAAAAAAAAAAAAAAAAAAAAAAAAAAAAAAACCAAAAAAAAAAAAAAAAAAAAAAAAAAAAAAAAAAACAGTAATCAAAGCCAAAGTGAATTTATCACAAAGATCAGAGCCAAAATGAAAAAAAATTAAAACAAAAATATGCAAAGAATCAATGGATAAAAGAGTCAGTTCTTTGAAAGAATAAACAAAATAGATAACCACCTAGCCAAACTTAACAATATTTGCATCAATATGATTAGAAACAAAAGAGGCAAATTCCACAATGGACACTCTCAAAATCCACAAAATAGTAACAACTATGAAAAACTGTATTCCAGCAAATGAAACACAGATTTTTTTGATTCATATGAATTACCAAAACTAAATCATAAAAGACGTAACAAGCAATGAAATTGAGGCAATAGTAAAAAACTCACTACTCTGCTAGCAGTAACTACTCACTGCCCTGGACAGGCTGTGTGGGGCCAGGCATGGCTGACCCTTGCACTGTTGCCATAGGTATGCAAGCCTTGGGAGTTGCTAACTCTATTTTTGGTATGAACAAAATGCATCATTACAGGATCATTTTTCTCAGTGCTATTGATGTTTTCATTTGCGTTTCTTTACATGAGGTTGTAATATCTTTCTCTGAATTGTCAGAACTACTTCGAAGTGCTTACTATATATGGCCATGTTGAGGTAGGAGATTATTTATGCCTAATATATATTTTCTGACGCAGCTGACATTCCATTTAGTTGTTTTGAGGTTTTCGTTGTTGTTTTTGTTTTAATGAAGCATTGGTATTCTGCTTATAATTAGGAAAAGGACAAAGCTCCCTATTTTTGTTTCCACATCAAGATCACTTACAAAATTGGAATTTTTTGCTAAGACAGGAAATTATATTTTATAACTTCTGTTATAGGCAGCTCTTTTCAACAGTTTCTTTCAAATTGTATTAGGTTTGGTGAGCTTCGATATTAAAAATTATTTTATGGACCTGAATTCCTCACATTTTTCCTATTTGTGAGGTGCTTTTCTTATCAGAATTTGTCCCTACAAAAGCCCATACTTTAGTCACTGCAGTCATAGGACAACAACGTACTGTTAAGTTCTATGCTTTTCTTTAGTGTAAAATTCTGACTACATTTGGTGGGATAAGGTTGTTTACCGTGAGTAGGGAGTATTTATTCTTTAAATCCAAATATATTGGAATTAAATAAATAAAACAGAAGGGAAGTTGGGATATGATGCACTCTTTGTGAAACTTCTTTTAAAGCAAAAAATCATCCTAGTTTGGAAGAAAAACTAATTTTAAATTATTTTTTCTAATTCATGATATTTATGTTTTTATGAAAGCACACAGAAATTAATATGTTTGGTGATGCTGAGCAGTACGAAAATGCCTATGGAGTTTTTAATCTGCCTTTTACTTGAATTTTTCTTGAAACTTAAGCATAAAATTTAATAGCTTTCGTTTCTCCTCCTTTTCTCAACAGTTGTCTCCATTTTTCAAGTATAAGTGCTAACCGTTACATCTCATATATTTTGATTAATTAGGATTATTTTACAGGCTCCTTTGAATGTGACTGCTGCCCATCTTCATTGTTTTCAGAAGTTGGCGGTTATTGTGAAATAAATCTTTATCCTGTTTTTTTTTTTTTTTTTTTTTTTTTTTTTTTTTTTTTTTTTTTTTTTTTTTTTTTTTTTTTTTTTTTTTTTTTTTTTTTTTTTTTTTGGTCTTTTTTGAGACAGGGTCTCACTGTGCAGTTCAGGCTGGCCTTAAGCTCACTTTGTAGCTCAGGCTGCTCTCGAACTCACAACAATCCTCCTGCCTCAGCCTCCCTAGTGCTGGGATTACAGGCATGCGCCACCACGCCCGGCAAAAGGCTTAAACTTTTTTTTTTTTTTTTTAATTTTTGTGGAACCGGGGATTAAACTCAGGCCCTTGAGCTTGCCCAGGAAGCGCTTATTCCACTGAGCCATCATCCCTGGCCCTATCCATTTTTCTGTTATTAAAATTTGAACTTAAAATAAAAACTTCAGTGCTATGGTTTATATCTAGATGTACCCCCAAAGCTTCATGCAGTCATGGGATAGACTTCTAGAGTTTATGGTCCAATGCTGGGATTATGGTAATGGGGCAAAAGAGACCCTGTTTTAAGGAAGGGTCACTTAAGTTAAACTCACTTCTTCAGAAAAACCAGGGTCATAAAATAGTAACATAGTTAGGATAATTTGGGGAATAGGGAAAATATTAAGCCACACTCTCCCATGATAGATAGATGGTTAACAGTATCTGGGATATGTAAACCTTGTGGCAATTCTGTCACATTCCTGTAACATTCCTGAAAGTGAGATAATGTGGTTACTATGGAGGTCTAAAAAGTATACAACCTGAAAGCAAAGTTCAGGCTGGAACCAACATTTTTGGAGCCCTGATCCAAAACTTAGGGTATGGGTTGGTCACGAACTCACAATAAAATATTCCTTGTTCCTTCACACTTGGTCTTTTTGTGGAGGTTTATCTTCACTTGCTCTCACGAGCTACTACATTAGGTGTGAGTTCTATACCCACCCTGAGGTGGGCAGCCTACATACACTATGAGGGGGGAAGAGTCTTGTTCTCTGATGTTCCTCCCCCACCCCTTTTTTTTTTTTGCTGCTTTTTCCACCACCATGAACTGTTACCCTCAGTCATGTGCCACTCTGCCTGCCACATGTGGCCTGAAAACTCCACAAACTATGAGCTAAATAAACCTTTCCTTCTTTAATTCTGGATGTCAGGTATTTGGTCTCAGCAATGAGAGAAAAGTAGCTAAGACACCTATCAAGTAAAATAGTACAGAATCTGATGGATTCACCTCTGCATTCTACAAAATCTTTTTTTTTTTTTTTTTTTTTTTTTTTTTTTTTTTTTTTTTTTTTTTTTTTTTTTTTTTTTTTTTTTTTTTTTTTTGCCTTTTTGAGATAGGGTCTCACTATGAAGTTCAGGCTGGCTCACTTTGTAGCTCAGGCTGGTCTCGAACTCACAACAATCCTCCTGCCTCAGCCTCCCGAGTGCTGGGATTACAGGCATGCACCACCATGGCTGGCTACAAAATCTTTAAGGGCATTATATTATCAATATTCTTTAATCTCTTCAAAGAAATTGAAAATGAAGGAATGTTCCCAAATTATTTTTAGCACTACCATCATTTTGATCCTTAAACCAAAGACCCAGTTTAAAAAGGAAATTACAAATCAATCCCCTTAATGAATACAGAAGCAAAAATCCTCAATAAGATATTGGCAAATAAAATGCCACACATCATCAAAAGGCCCATAGAATGGGCCAAGTAGGTTTCATCCCAGAGTTGCAAACATGTCTTCTATTCTTGGATAGGCACAATCAATATTATCAAAATGACTAGACTCCCAAAACTTTTATTCAGATTTAACACAACCCCAGTCAAAATACTAACAGCATTCCTCATTGATGTAGAGAAAACATTCCTAAAATTCATATGAAACCAGAAGAGATGGGGAATAACAAGAGCAATCCTGAACAACAAGAGCAAGGTATCAGACATCACAATCTCAGATTTCAAATTATGCCATTCTACAAAGCTACAGAGATGAAGAAACATTAGGGCACGGGCACAAAAACAGATATGTGGATCAACGGAGCAGGATAGAGGATGTAGAAATATCCCCCCTCCCCCCATTTAGCTCTTCATGTTCAACAAAGGGGAAAGATGATTACAAATGGTGCTAGGAAAACTGGCTAGCCACAGGAAAGTTAAGTTAATCCTATATCACTCACCATGTGCTAAGTTACAATTAAAATAGATTGATCTAAACATCAAAACAGGGGGGAGGCACGAAGATCGCAGAATGGTAAACGGCAGAGAAAGAGCTTCTCTAAATGTTGCCATCCAGATGCTGGAATGGAATATAGCAATGTGAAAAGGGACAAGAAGGAGGGAAATAGGTCCCCTGGATCCAGAAAAGATCTTAGGTACAAGCTGAAGCCTATGGAGAGGGTCAAAGGAGAAACTTCAAAGAAGAGGAAGGAGGAAGCCAGCAGTGCCTTCTCTGGAGAGCAGCAATTCAACCTGCTGTAGGCATCATGCCTGGCAAGTGTAGGGTCCTGAGTTCAATCCCCGGTACTAGAAAAAAAAAAAAAAAAAGCAGAAGTCTTTCCTGGAGAGACACAATAGTGCAGGGAAACAGTGAAAGGCTGCATTAGCTGTCAGTGAGCATGGGAGCTCAGTCTTCCCACATGAAAGCAATTGGTTGGAAGCCATCTTGGAGAGGGACCAGCTGAGCTCAGAAGTCAGAGCAGCTTCAGACTCCATTTAGTAGCTCCCAGGTGGGGGCAGGACAGTGGAAGAGACACTGTGTGCTACAGACTAAAGTAGTGGTCTTGGTCAGAAGGTGCAGGCTCACTGACATCATCCACTACCCTGCCAAAAATCTACTGCTGCCTTGTTGGGACAGATTAGTACAGACTGGGGCTCTTTCTGCATGTGTTGTCTACCAGTGGCAGCAGAGACAAATCTGGAAGTGAAATTTTCATTTTTCTCTCTCTTGTTTGCTTTGCTGTTGTGCTGTTTTTTTTTTTTTTTTCCCTCCTTTATGGTTTGATCAGTTTCTAGCCTCTTTGTAGTGGTAATTCTTTTTTTTTTTTTTTTTTTTTTTTTTTTTTTTTTTTTTTTTTTTTTTTTTTTTTTTTTTTTTTTTTTTTTTTTTTTTTTTTTTTTTTTTTTTTTTTTTTTTTTTTTGGTCTTTCTGAGACAGGGTCTCACTATGCAGTTCAGGCTAGCCTTAAGGTCACTTTGTAGCTCAGGCTGGTCTCGAACTCACAACAATCCTCCTGCCTCAGCCTCGAGTGCTGGGATTACAGGCCTGCACCACCACACCCAGCTCTGTTCTGTTCTTTTTTTTATCTCATCTTTCTCTTGTTCCCTCCAGTCTTCTGCATCAGTTTCCCAAAGTTAGCATGATCTTCCTTTGTCCTCCAGCCTTACTTCTAATCTCTTCCTCTTCCACTTCTCTATTTTCTCCCTGACTCATTTGAGGCAAAATTGACATACTAACTACTTATATACTGCATGTAATTTTCTGGTTTGTTTTAGATTTTGTTATATAACTCTAGTTCGTATGGTTAAAGGTGGTAAGTTAATGGTTACCTAATTTTGTTATTTTCAAGGCCATGTCTGATGCTACTGTCATTGCTGATGGTACCACTATAATAAAAAATAACATAATTGTTCTAAAAAGCTGTTCTTCCTGGTATTCCATGACTGAAATTGACTAAAGGTCACAGAAAATATTGTGGTACAGTGTCAAAGAAACGGGCTGAGAGCCAGGCGTGGTGGCGCACGCCTGTAATCCCAGCACTCGGGAGGCTGAGGCAGCAGGATTGTTGTGAGTTCGAGACCAGCCTGAGCTACAAAATGAGCTTAAGGACAGCCTGAACTGCATAGTGAGACCCTGTCTCAAAAAGACAAAAAAAAAAAAAAAAAAAAAAAAAAAAAAAAAAAAAAAAAAAAAAAAAAAAAAAAAAAAAAAAAAAAAGAAATGGGCTGGGACAATAGGCAGCATTCCCAACAAATTAAAGAGGCAGGATCTTGCAACAGACAAAAAACAGTTACACATGGGAGATAAATCAGAGAAGTAATCATTTCCTAAAGGTTCTAAATACTAACAATAAAGCAACTCACCACAGGCAATTTACAAAGCATCACCCTAGGAATTAAACTAAACCAAAAAATAAAATAAGACATTTAGATAAGATGCAACCCCAGATATCCAGTTCACCAAAGGCAAATCCAGGAGACAATGAGGTGTGACAATCTGAAAGCCACCTACCTGGTTCTCTGAAGTGGTTAAAAACAAAGCAATTAAATGAGGTTCTAGAAAAAAAAAATCAAACCAGAAATAACTTCTCAGACAACTGCAGAGATGGTGTCCAAAATGAAAACCATGCTTAGTGACTCTAGAGCATATACAGACAAAAAAATAGAGGTACATAAGAAGATTATAGAAGCCATGTATGTTTAGCACAGAAAAGAAATGAAATCTATAAGGAATATTCAAGCAGAGAGCCAGGAGAAAGAAAATTTCACTGAAAGTATCCACAGCAGATTAAGCCAATATAGGGACAGGATCTCAGATATCAAAAATAGACTAGTGGTTAACAATTAGGAAAAGAAAGATTTCTTAAAAATAGAAAGGGACTGGAAAAATCAATACATCAGCTATAAGATAAGGGGGAAAAACCTTGAAATTAATTTGAGTCAATGAAAAAGCAGGAATTGCAACAAATGATGCATATAAAAAAGTATTCACTGGTGGCATGCAGAAAACTTCTTTGGGAAGGAAAAAGAATTTAAAATACAAAGCCAGGCATGGTGACGCAAGCCAGTAATCCCAGCACTCAAGAGGCTTAGGCAGGAGGATCTTTGTGAGTTTGAGACCAACCTGGGCTACAAAGTGAGCTCAAGTCGACTGAACTGTTGTGAGACCCTGTCTCAAAAGACAAAAAACAAACAAACAAACAAACAAATTTGATATACAGATAAGTGAGGCATATAAAACTCCAATTATCAACAATTTAAAAAGCCTATATATAGCCAGGCATATCATAGTCAAGATTCTAGGAATTCAACACAAGAATAGAATCTTAAAAGCTCTTAGGGAAAAGAAACAAATGAGGGCCAGGGATATAGCTCAGTGGCATACACATCTGCTTGCCAAGCACAAGGTTCTGAGTTTGATCCCTGGTAATGTACCTCCCAAAAAGTAAAATCCAAATGACCTATAAAGGAAAGCCTATCAGAATCACAGCTAACTTCTCAGTAAAAACCCATAAGTCAAGGAAAGCTTGAGTGAAGTATTTCAAGTTCTAAATTTAAAAAATCTTTTATTTATTCATTCATTTATTTATTTGATATAGGGTCAAGCTATACAGCTCAGACTCATAGTGATCCCCCTGGCTTTGCCTCCTCAATGCTGGTATTACAGGTGTGCACCATCATGCCCAGTTTTGGTGGCCAGCCTGGTACACCTGGGGTTCCAGAGCTGGCACAGCATGTGGTACTTGGGATTGAACCCAGGTCCTTACACTTGCCATACAAATGCTTAGACTGCTGAGCTATCTCCTCAGGCCCTCAAATTCTAAAGGAAAGTAACTTTCAACCCACACTGATGTACCCCATAACACTGTCTTTCAAAACTTATGGAGAAATAAGATACTTTCATGACCAAGAACATTGGAGAAAAGTTATGACCACCAAACTAGCACTCTGAAATACTTTGAAGAACATTCTAGAAAGAGATAACAAGGACTATAACTTCATGAACCCCAAGAGAAGGAATCCACCAGGCAAGGCAAACAATTAGAGAGAGAAGGAACAAAGAAGGGGAGAAACACATGAAAATGACATGGAAAAGATAATATAGGGACAGAATCTCAGATATCAAAGATAGGCTAATGGTTAGCAATCAGGAAAAGAAATATCAATGTTAATGGCCTCAATTTACCAATAAAAAGACAGACTGATAGAACTGATCAAGAGTCAAAATCCAACAATACGATGCATGCAAGAAATGCATTTAATTCATAGACTGAAAGTCAAAGGATGGAAAACAACACCTCAAATGACAGGAACCCAGAAAAATGCAGGGGTAGCTATTCTATTTGCAGACAAAGTGGACTTCAAGCCAAGACTGATTAAGAGACTTAAAGAAGGTCACTACTTCCTCGCCAAGGGAACAATCTGAGAGAAAGAGATAACGATCATAAACATTTATGCAACAAATGCCAGTGCACCTAAGTACATAAAACAAACATTGAAAGATATGAAAAATTAAATATTCATTAATACAATTATATTGGGGATCTCAGTACCTCACTGTCATAAAAAGATCAATCAAACAAAAAATCAATAATGAAATAATAGAACTGCGTTAAATTTTTGAACAAATGGACTTAGTAGATGTCTGCAGTGTTTCGCCCCATATCAGAATACATATTCTTCTCAGCTGCACATGGAATATTCTCCAAAATAGATCCTATACTAGGTCATAGAACATGCTTAAGTAAATGCAAAGGAATAGAAATTACCCCTTGCCTATTATCAGACTATAGTGCGGTGAAATTGGAAATCAATGACCAAAAAAGAAAAAAAAAAAGAAAGAAACCACTCAAGAACTTCATGAACACATGGAAATTAAGTAGCACACTCCTGAACAGCTGATGGCTCACAGATGAAATTAAAGAAAAATTAGTTTCTTTTTTTTGTGGAACCGGGGATTGAACTCAGGCCCTTGTACTTGCCAGGGAAGGAAATTAGTTTCTACAGTTAAATGATAATGACAGTACAACAACAACAAAAAATAAATTAATCAATTAAAAATTAAAAAAACAAACAAACAACAACAACAAAAAAAACCGGCAGTAAAACATACCAGAACTTATGGGACACAATGAAAGCAGCCATAAGAGCAAAAACTATGGCAGTGAATACCAATATCAGGGAAAACAGAGCAAGCACAAATAAATAATTTAGCTCAATGAGAAGAAAGGTTTGTGCTAATATTGTTTAGACAAGATATCATGTCTGCATCTTGTCCTCTGAATAACTACTATGAAGACAATATGCACTGTATTAATTATTGCAGTTGTCCTACTAACCTGTTTTGAAGCTGTTTCATTGCTATTTTATCTTTTTTTTCTCATTAAAATGAATTAAATAAACAATTTAATGGTAAAACTCAACCTTCTAGAAAAAGAGCAAGCTAAGCCAAAAGCTTATACACAGAAGTGAATCACAAATATCGGAGCAGAAATTAATGCGCTGGAGATTTAAAAAAAATACAAAGAATCAGTGAATTCAATAGTTTATTCTTTGAAAGATTAACTAAAATCAGCAAACTGTTAGCTAACCTTATCAAAAAAGAAAAGAAAAACCTCAAGTCCATACAATTAGAAATGAAAAACTGGGCCAGGGAGATAGCTCAGAGGCATAAGCACCTCCTTGGAAAGTGCAAGGACCTTTGGTTCAATCCCTGGTACAAAAAAAGTAACAATGAATAAAACAAGAAATGAAAAACTCAAATCAGAATAGACCCTGCAGAAATCCAGAAGATCATCTATACCTACTTTGAAAATTTATATTCTAGTAAGATGGAAAATGTAGAAGAAATAGACAGATTCATATGAATTACCAAAGCTGAATCAAGAAGATATAAAATTCTAAATAAACTAATTTTAATCAATGACTTTGAAAATGTAACAAAATATCTATCAACAAAGAGAAGCCCAGGCCTTGAAAGATTCACTGCTGAATTCTAAAAGAAATTTAGGAAAGACTTAACACCACTAGTTCTCTTTAATGAATTGAAAGAGAAGCAATATTCCTTAACTTATTCCTGGAGGCAAGCATCACTCTGATACAAAAATCAGAAATAGGCCCAATGAACAAAAGAGAACTACAGGTCTCCCTAACAAACATAGGTGCAAAAATCCTCAATAAGATATGAGGCAAACACAATGCAGCAAATCAAGAAAGTTATGCACCATGATCAAAAGGGATTCATCCCAGGGATACTTAGATGGTTCAACACACATATATCAATAAATGTAATACATATTAACAGAACCAGGGACAAAAAATCATATGAGTATCTCAGTAGATGCATAAAAGGCTTTTATTTTTGGCAGAACCGGGGATTGAACTCAGATCTTTGTGCTTGGAGGGAAGTGCTTATTCTACTGAGCCATCTCCTTGGCCCCTTTTTGACAAAGTCCAGTACCCACTCATGACAAAAACTGTACCGAAAATTGGAATAGATGGTCTTTACCTCAATCTGATAAAAACCATCTATGGCAAACCAATAGTCAACATTATAATAAATGGACAAAGATTGATGCCTAAATTCCAAAATCAGAAACCAGACAAGGTTTGGTTTGACCAGTATCTCTACTCTTATTCAACATAGTCCTGGAAACCTTAGCCTGAACAATTAGACCAGAGAAAGAAATAAAAGGAATAAGGATGAAAAGGAAAAAGTTAAATTATCATTATTTGCAGGTGACATGATACTCTATACAAAAAAAAAAACCCAAACTCCACTAGAAAATTACTAGATTTAATAAGTAAATTCAGTTGGATATAAAATCAACACTCAAAAAGCAATAGCATTCCTGTACATGAATAACAAACTCATTAAGCAAGAAACTAGGAAAGGAAAACCTTTCACAATAATATTCAGAAAAATGAAATATCTAGAAATCAATCTAACAAAGGATGTAAAAGACCTCTATAGTGCTCTGAAAAAGGAGATTGAAGAGGACATCAGAAAATGGAAATATTAGGGGCTGGGGAGATAGCTCAGTAGAATGAGCGCTTGTCTGGCAAGCACAAGGTCCTGAGTTCAATCCCTGGTACCGCCAAAAAATAAATAAATAAAAATAAAAATAAAAGAAAGATATCCCTTGCTCTGGGATAGGAAAAAATCCATATAGTGAGGACCGGCCATACTTCCAAAAGTGTTATACAGATTTAATGCAACTTCAATCAAAATTTGAGTAGAGGCCAGGCGTGATGGCGCATGTCTGTAATCCCAGCACTGGGGAGGCTGAGGCAGGAGGATTGTTGTGAGTTCAAGACCAGCCTGAGCTACAAAGTGAGCTTAAGGCCAGCCTGAACTGCATAGTGAGACCCTGTCTCAAAAAAGACAGAAAAAAATATTAAGTAGATAGCTCACAGATTAGGGAATACAATCCTGGAATTCATTTGGAAATAGATGAGACCTAGACTATAGAAAGGCAAGGCAGCAGGCATCACAATCTCTGACTTGAAATTAGACCATAAAGCTATTGTGATAAACAACAATAACAACAACAATAACAACAGTGTGGTACTGACAAAAAACAGACCTAAAGAGCAACGGAACAGGTTAGAAGACTCAGGAACAACTCCAGACACCCTCAGTCACATTGTCTTTGACAAGAGGAACAAGTACATGCACTGGAAGGACAGTCACTTTTATAAGTGGTGCTGGAATAACTGGCTCTACACATGCTGTATTTCAAGACTGGGCCCATATTTTTCATCATGTACTAAACTAAATTCAAAGTCGATCAAAGATCTAAATATTAAGGCTGAGGCAGGAGGATTGTTGTAAGTTCGAGACCAGCCTAGGCTATAAATGAGTTTAAGGCCAGCCTGAACTGCATAGTGAGACCCTGTCTCAAAAAGACAAAAAAAAAAAAAAAAAAAAAAAAAAAAAAAAAAATCTAAATATTCAAATAGAAATATTCAATATACTGTTCTATAGAACAGGTAAAATTCTTGAACTTTGGTGCAGGCAAAGAATTTATGAGGAAAATCCCTATTGCACAGGAACTATCACAAAGAGTCAACAGCTGGGATCCCATCTTATTAAAATGCTTTTGCACAGGAAGAGAAACTACCACCCAACTGAAGAGATAGCCCACCATGTGAGAAAAAATGTTTGCCAGCTGTCCCTCAAAGGATTATTAACTTGAATGCTTAAAGAACTAAAAAAAATCAGATCCTCCAAATTTAAAGATCCAAACAGAAATGGGCATCTGAGATTAACATGCACTTCTTAGATGAAGAAATACAAGTAGCAAATACATATGTGAAAAATCATTTAACATCACTGGTCATCATTCAAGAGGTATGAATTAAAACACTGAGATTCCACTTCACCTCAGAAAAATCACTGTTATCAAGAAATCAACCAATAACAAATGCTAAAGGGGATGTGGGGAAAAAGAACATTTCTCCACTGTTAGTAGTGTGTAGACTAGTGCAACTGCTGTGGAAATCAGTGTGGAGATTCCTCAAAAAACTAGAATTGGAGGTTCCATTTGACCCAGCTATTCCCCTCCTGGGTATCTTACCAGAGGAATTAAAAATAATATTCCACAGCAATATGTGTGCACCCATGTTTACAGTAGCACAATTTGTCATAGCTAAATCTTAGAAATGACCCAAATGCCCATCAACTGAAGAATGGATTTAAAAAAATATATGGTCTTTTTATACAGTGGAATAATAGTCATCCATAAAGAAAGATAAACTGTATATTTATATAGGTAAATGAATGCAACTCATGACCATGCTCAAAAGTCAAATAAATCAGGAAGGGGAGATGGCTCAGTGGAATAAGTGCTTCCCTGGCAGGCGCAAGGGCCTGAGTTCAATCCCCCGTTCCACCAAAAAAAAGTCAAATAAATCAGATGCACATATGCAGATACCACATTGTCTCCTTAGTGTGAGAAGCTAAAAGAGTAAAGAAGATCCAAAATGCACTATAGATATAAAATGGGAAGAAACTGTTCAAAAAGAAAGAGAAACTGGGATGGGGAAAAGAAAAGTGAAGAAAGGGAAAAATTATATGCTGGTTAAGATAGTTATACTAGTATTTTATCTTTGTTCATTGAAAAGAATGTTTTGTGCTGATATTGCTTGGATAATTAAATGCCTACATGTTTTACTATGATTAACTAATTTAAAGATAACTGTACGTGATGTGTTAACCATTATTACCCTTCTATTAACTTGTCTTGAAATTTTGTTTTATTTTTCCTCTTTAAAATAAAAAAATTAGGGCCAGCAAAATAGCTCAACAGCTTAAAGCACCTGCAAGCACGTGCAGGAGCCGGGGATTTGCAATTGAGACTGGGTATGGTGGTGCATGCCTATAATCCCTGCTCTTGGGAGACTGTAAACAGATAGATCACTACGAGTCTGATCTGGTAGTGAGACCCTGAACACCTTGCAGACCTTTCCCTAAAATGCAATAATAATAATAATAATAATAATAACAACAACAACAATAATATAAAAAATTAAAACTAAAACAAAGAACCTATCAGAAAATAAAATAGGTAAAATTCTTGAAATCATAGACATAGGCAAGGACTTCCTGGATGGGGCTCCAATTGTACAAGAAGTAACAGCAATAATCAACAATGAGATTAAATCAAATTAAACAAGGGAAACAACAGAATTAATGGAAAACCTACAGAAAGGGAAAAATTTTGATAGCTATTCCTCGTATAAGAGGACTAATATCTAGAATATATAAATAATTCAAAAAGATTAGTTCACTCAAAATAAAAGACCCAACAAAAAATTAGCAAGATGAATAGACACTTTTCACAAGAAGTACAGTCAGTAAACATGAAAAAATGCCCTCTGGCCACTAAATAAATGCAAACTAAAACAACATTAAGATTTCTTCTTTCACAGGAAAGGATGACCATCACTAAGAAATCAAGTAATAACAAAAGCTGGTATGGCTGTGGTGAGAAAGGAACCCTTCTACACTGGTGTGGGGAAGGAAGTCAGTATGCAGATTTCTCATAGAACTAAAAAGAAAAATTTCATTTGACCCAACTATTTCCCTTCTAGGCATCATCTGAAAACAGTAAATGACATCTTATTGCAATCATAAATGCATAGTCATGTTTACAACAGCATAATTCATAATAATTAAATTCTGGAAGCAGATTATATGCCCATCAACAGATGAATGCATAAAGAACATGTGATATCATTCATAAGGCAATAACTATGAGCCATAAAGAAGGGTGAAGTCAAGGCATTTGTAGGAAAAATAGATACATCTAGAAAACAACTGATCCTGGGAGATGGCTCAGTGGAATAAGCGCTTCCCTGGCAAGCGCAAGAGCCCGAGTTCAATCCCCAGTTCTGCTAAAAAAAAAAAAGAAAGAAAGAAAGAAAGAAAGAAAGAAAGAAAGAAAGAAAGAAAGAAAGAAAGAAAACCACTGAAATTAATTAGGCACACAACCTTAAATTCCATGTGCTTTACAGGTAAAGAGCAAAGTAAAAGATTGATAAAAGGAAACAGGGAGGTCGATCTTTTGCAAATGGGATGGAGCCCAAGAGACTGAGGGTGAGGGGAAAGGAGGAAGAGAAGGGAACATAAAAGACTTAAGATGTGTCATGTAGATGAACCAAATATCCACGTGAAGGTGAATATTGTAATTTCACAAACATGAGCTATCATCAACAATGGCAAAATAATGAAAATGAAGAAAGAGGATTTAGAGAGATGGAGGGAGGGCTGTGAGTGGGTAGGGAAAGAAGAACAGTATGTTATGTACACATGCATACTCCCTAAGATGGTCATAAGCCTCATGTATTGCAAACATGTATTATTATTATTTTTTTAATGATAGTTTTCTTCCTGTCAGTCCTATACCCAGGGCTGATTTCAGCACCATGGCTACCGGTCAGTCCAGAGAGAATGCAGTTTCCATTTCCAACACAAGAGGGCAAATGAGACCAAACCTTTGTAGAGGGTCCCAGAGCAGTGCTACCAGCCTCTCTTAAATCCCCTGAGAAAGATTAAGTATGAGATGAGCCATTAATCCAGAATTAGAAGGAACCCTTGACTTATTTGATGAAATCAAATAAGAACTAAAAACTGTTCTTCAGGCATATAGGGATGTATTGGAAGGCTAAATCATTGGCAAGCAATATATATATCACATTCCTGAGTTTTATATACATTGTGTGTGTGTGTGTGTGTGTGTGTGTGTGTGTGTGTGTGTGTGTGCACTCTAAGAATCAAATCCAGAGCATTACACATGCTAGGCTAACACTCTACCACTGAACCACACTGCCACCCCTACACTATCACTTTTTTTTTTTTTTTTTAGTTTTCTTTTCTTTCTTTCTTTTTTTTTTTTTTTTTTTTTTTGGCAGAACCTGGGTTTAAACTCAGGCCCTTGCACTTGCCAGGGAAGTGCTTATTCCACTGAGCCATTTCCCCAGCCCTAGACTATCACTTTTAATTTAACTCTCTCAGAGAGCTCATGGAATAAATCTCACCTCTACCTTATATATGGGAACCTGTGACCTAAAGAAATTAATTATATAACTAGGTCAATAGTAAAATTTGAATTTGAACCCAGACTTGTCGCCTTCTAAACACTTATTATGAGAATAAATCCTTTTTGTATTTATTTTAAGTCAGTTCCTTCATTGACCAAAAATGGCTCAGAAAGGGGGATGACTGATCAGTATATCATTAATATCTTACAAGACCAAGAGAGAGCTTTGTGCTTGGGGTTGGCTCTGAGGACTGAGGACTCTGACCACAGGCAAAGCTGTACCCAGCCCCTGCTGTGACACATACTGCAAGAGCCAAGCACAGTGGCACATCTCAATCTCTTCCCTGTGGACCTGTCCCGCAGAGAAAAAGCACCATGTTCCACCAAATACATTAATGTGGTTGACTGAAGTCTTGGTTTTATGTTTCAGTAGCTAAAAACTATGGATTACTTGCTCATACCTAAGATGTATGATTTAGTATCCTTACTATTACTTGAAAATTAAATGGGATGGTAGATATGAAAAATTTTTGTAAATAATTATATACCTATTTTTTCTAGCAAATATCCTTTAAACCACACAAAGAATAATCTAGGAGATGCTGTATTGGGTAATAGGGTAGCTTTGGCTTTTGTGGAGTTTAGATTAGCAGACTTTGAAGTCTACATTCTATACCAGCACATAGGGTCAGGGACAATATGTTAAAGAGCTATTTGCTGATTGGGTAACTGGCTGACTTAATGAATGAATGAGTGAGTGAATGGCATGCTATGGAAAGAAACTCTTGTAAATTCTTGGAAATAGTAGGTAGCAGGTCAGGTTTCTGAGGACCATAAGTACGTTAGTATTATTGGAGTTCAAGGCATGAGATGCATGTGATGGGCAATGAGGCCATAGGGTAGACTGAAGTAGATAGAAGGCAATGGGGCTGCTAAGCTGGATTTAAGAAGACTCCTCTGCTGCAGTGTGAGTGTTGGTTCTGAGGGAGAGGAAACGGTGTGTGAATGATTCAGTGAGGAGGCCTGAGTCATGGAATGGAGAATTCCTGGGTGGTAGAACAGACTGGCTTTGATGAAGAGTTGGTAGGGTGGGAATGGGAGAGGAAGGACTTGTGGGTGACACCTGCCTTCTGACCATTTGATCATTCACATGTTTGTTTTTCTTGCATGTCTCATGTTCTACCCCTGTTGACTGCACTATTTCCTGGTGATGGGAAGTACCTTTGGTGGATGTTTTGACTGGTTTCATTTCATTAACAGATACAGGTGGAGAGAATGGGCTACATATTCACTCATTTTATAGACAAAAAAAAAATGAAGTACAGAAAAGAAGGAAAAAGTGACCAATGCATGAGGTGACAGCCTGAGACACTCAACATTTATTCTCATTACCCAGTCCTGAGGTAAACTGGCCAAAGGCTATAGACTTCTCCTATTTTCTCCTATCTTTGATACCTCTTTGTGCTTAGACTGCTTTTTTTTCCCCCAGAGCTGGAGTTTACTTCTCTATCTTCTGGAAGGTGGGATGGATTGGGACTTGATTTGGCCAATAGAATGCAGTATCAGTGAATTAGTATGTGATTTCTGAGGATTTGCCTTCAGAGATTTTATCTTCTATCTGTATCCTTCAAAGTTTCATGTAAATCATCTAGACTGCTGTTGGATGAGAAAGAACTAGGAGAAGAACTGTGGTTCCAGGCCATCGGCCAGTACTAACTTCCAGATATAGGAATGAGGATATCTTACAGCCTTCCAGTTGGCTTCCAACTGAATACAGCTCATGAGTGAATAGGTGAAACTAGCAAAAGAGCTATTTAGTCACCCACAGAATTGGGAGAATACAGAAGGAATCTTTAGAAATAAGAAAGTATTGTTGTTTTAAGCCAGTGAATTTGGAGGAGTGGTCCCTTAAGCAGCAATAGATACCTGAAGCAACTTCTGTGCTCCATATATCAGTAAATGGCTTCATTACTAACCTGCTTGGTTAAGCCAGTGCCTTTTTCTTTGTATGTCACACTGTGACTGTCAACAAGGCCAGGGAATTTCACCTCCTAAATATATTTCAAATCTAAGTTTTCAACGTATCCTATTTTTTTGTTTTGTTTTCTTTAGGGGGGGGTTCTGGGAATCAAACTCAGGACCTTGCTCTTGCCAGGCAAGCACTGTGCCACTGAACTAAATCCCTGGCCTTATCTTCCCCATTTTTGTGACTTAGCTCAGGTCCTCTTCATTTCTCACTTGGATTATCACATTCATTTTCCAGCTCTTTCCCCTATCTCCTCTCTCTGCTCTCAACCCTTTCAATATAATTCGTCGTGCTCCCATTTGCAATTAGAGCAATCTTTCTTACGTGCATATGCAAACATGTTATTCCATTGCTTAAAACCTTTAGATGTGTGAGGCAAAGTCCCAAAGCCCTAAGATGATTGGCAAGGCCCTGGATCGTCTGTTTGCTGCCTTTCTTTCCAGCCCCTCTTCCACCACTCTTTTCAATGAACCTTCTGTTCCTGAAGTGTTTCACAGGCTAAGGTCTTCTAGCACACAAGTTGCAGCTCTACCATTGTATAAGCCAACTACTGCTGGGGCTGGATGACAATAGTTGACCTCTTAATATAGCTAAATTGGTAACCTGGCCATAAATTACTCATGTTGGGGTAAAGATGCATCTTGTGAAGAGTTGAACATTCCACTTATGCCACTATCTTTTCTAAGCAACTGATTGTCCTCTGATGAAAAGCATCAATTTTATATTTCATGTAAAATTAAGAGCTGGAAACCAGACATGGTGGTGTACACCTGTAATTCCAGCATTCTGGAGGCTGAGGCAGAAAAATAGAGAACTTGAGTCTTACTTGGATAAGAAATATGAAGGATTGGGGCTATAATTCAGTGTGAAGGTACTGAATTTAGTTCCCATTGCCTAAATAAATAAATAAAACAAAAACTAAGAGGAGGAGAAGGCAGAATTCTCTACCCTAGCAATTAAAAGAAGACTTAAGGAAATATTGTTTGTAGTACTCCTAAACAGTGATGTTAACTGGACAACTGAAGTACTGGCACCTGAAATCAGAGAGGCCTGATACCTGACACTTCCATTTACCAAATGTTTGGTGTTGGATAAGTAACAAAAGCTCCTGAGTTCTGTTTTCTTGTCTATAAAAAAGGGTTTGTGGAGTGGCTTCATCTGCTGCCATCTTTCTCAAACTAGTGAGAGCATCTTATGTCTCTCGCCTGCCTCCAGCCCAGTCTTTTAAAGACCAAACACCATGGCTTCAATTAAGTTTTAGCATTCTGATGAAGAGATATTTGAAGTTGATGAAATTGCCAGTCTGTGACAATCAAGACCCTGTTGGAGGATTTGGGAATGGATGATGAAGGAGAAGATGAACCAGTTCCTCTACTAAATGTTAATGCAGCAATATATAAAAGGATGTTCAGTGGTATACCCATCACAAGGATGACCCTCTTCCTCCTGAGGATGATAAAAACAAAGAAAAGTGAACAGATGATATCCCTGTTTGGGACCAAGAATTCCTGGAACCCTTTTTGAACTTATTCTGGCAGCAAACTACCTAGTCATCAAGGGTTTGCTTGATGTTGCATGCAAGACTGTTGCCAATATGATCAAAGGGAAAACTCCTGAAGAGAGTCACAAGACCTTTAATATAAAAAATGACTTTACTGAAGAGGAGGAAGCCCAGGTACACAAGATTTGAAGAGAAGTGAAATGTTATATGTGATAATGCAACACTATAAGGATTGTTCCAAATACTAGTTGCACTACTCTACTTATCATTGTTAATATTAGACAAATAATAAAAACATGCAAAACAATTATATTAGTATAATATTGTCCTTATTGCATGTGTTTCAGTTTGAGTTACAGATTCCAAACCAATGGCTGAATTTCTTTTAGTCTGAGCAAAAGTTGCTATTTTCTTTACTCTGAATAAAACTAAACTGGGTTCTCTGTGAAAAAAGGGAGGGGTTGTGAAAGTCCGTATCTTACATGACTATTTTGAGGATGAAATAAGACATAAAATAGCAATGCTTCTAGAATATTTTAACTGGCTGGGGAGATGGCTCAGTAGAATAAGTGCTTCCCTGGCAAGTGCAAGGGCCTGAGTTCAATCCCTGGTTCTGCCAAAAAAAAAAAAAAAAAAAAAAAAAAAGAATATTTTAACCATATTAGTATATTTTAATTATATTTGTTAACCAATCTGCTCCAAGACAAAAGGTGAAATTTTTTCTTTCTTTCCCTTTTTTCTTGAACATTTGGATCTAGAAGTGAAGACAGTTCAATATAATTTGATTTGGTTTGTT
Organism: Ctenomys sociabilis; assembly: GCA_004027165.1. NCBI lineage: Eukaryota > Metazoa > Chordata > Mammalia > Rodentia > Ctenomyidae > Ctenomys > Ctenomys sociabilis. The sequence goes on from PVKA01010455.1 coordinate 35,895, forward strand.
TTTTTCCTATGGTGGTCAGATGCTAGCAAGTGGGGAGATAATTATTGGCAGCATAAATGATAAACACAAATGTCAAGTATAGTCTTTATGCTACTTATGCTACCTTAATATTTTAACGAAATGGATTTGAACCTAAACTGTCACATTTTAAGACTTTGTAGGTTCAAGCTGGGTGTGGTGGCGCATGCTTGTAATCCCAGCACTCGGGAGGCTGAGGCAGGAGGATTGTTGTGAGTTCGAGACCAGCCTGAGCTACAAAGTGAGCTTAAAGCCAGCCTGAACTGCATAGCGAGACCCTGTCTCAAAAAGACAAAAAAAAAAAAAAAAAAAAAGACTTTGTAGGTTCACAGTTTACAAGATTTCTGAGAGGTTGTGCTCTTAAAGTTACAACTGCCTCTGTAATCTTTTTTCAACTAAGATAGAACAAATCATTACTCAACTTCTTGCTCATGTAGCCTCACAGTTCTCTTTCAGAAAGCATTCCTGAGTGATAGCCCTTCCTGGAGTCTATCATCTGTCATGTTCAGTGTATGACAAAACATATACCATAAGTTAGGCATGCAGAGGTTTTTGTCTGATTCTATGTGGAGCACCTATATTTATAATGATTTTCTTTATTTTATTTTTGATTTTTATGTATTTGGTACAGGGTCTTACTATGCAGCTCAGACTTGTGATCCTCCTGTTTTCGGCCTCTTCAGCAATGGGATTACAGGTGTGTGCCACCATGCTTGGGGTCTGTGTCTGGCTCAGCACAACAGGGGGTGAGGCTGGAGAAGCATGTGGTGCTGTGGATCAAATCCCAGTACACTGATTTCCCTACTCATTTTTTTCCTATTTTTCCCTCCTACCTTTCTTTATTACATCTCCCTTCCTTTTTCCCCAGTGATTCCTGGCTCCCATTTTAATGTAGAGCCACTTGGTGCCCCATTTTCTCCTTCCAACTGTACCCATCCTTACATACCCATACTCCTCAAGGCCCTGAGTAGGACAAAAGGACCTTCTGTGTATTTAGATTTATCCTTTCTAAAAGGCATGTGGTTAAAAATAGCATTTTTAGGAGCTGGGGAGATAGGTCAGTAGAATAAGCGCTTCCCTGGCAAGTACAAGGGCCTGAGTCCAATCTCTGGTTCTGCCAAAAAATAAATAAATAAAAATAGCATTTTTGTATTATAATAACCACAGTGTTTCACCCTTATCAAGTGCTTACTATATGCCTAGCATGTTAGCAAGTTCTTTCCAGTAGCTCATTTTCTCATTTGCCTTTCATAACTGTGAAGCAGCTCTCATTACTGCTCTTTCTATAAATGAGGTGGTGTGTGTGTGTCATATAAACAAGATTATTGACCTAAGATCACCCAGAAAACAAGTGATAAGGATATGATTGAAAATGGGTTTTTCTGGCCCCAAGCCTGGGGTCTTTTTCTTTTACTAAATGGCCTTTTGGATAGGGAAAAGGAGAAAGCAATCAGAAGACCTTGGGCTACATAAAAGCTATACCATCTGTTCTCATGTTTTTCACAACTTTAACAAAATGGCTTTGTAGATTATCTCATTATCTTACAGATCATGATTATCCATCTCAACTCTTTTGAAATGAAGAAACTAGGGCCCTATGGCACAAAGAGGGTGAGGGAGTGGTTTGGGAGGAGGCAAACAAAGGAGGGGAATTTTTTTTTTACAAGAGCAGAAGAGGTGGTGTTGCTCCACCTCCCACTTGGTGTATGGTGACAGGGAAAATGAGAAGCCTTCTGGCAAAGGTCTACCAGGGAGGCAATGAACTGGAAAAGGGTATGGTTTTAATAAAGATAAAAAAGAGCTTGAGTATGTGAAAGATGGTGAGAATTAGTAGTTCGTTGAGAAGGGAATAAGATCCTAGAGGGTACAAAGAGGCTGGCAGTAAAACAATCAGTGGGAAGGGCTGTCAAATGTACAGAACAATATAAGGATGAAGAGAGACCAGACAAACAGGAGTCATCAGCCTGAGCGGTTCCATAGCCTTCGGAGAAACATCACAGAGTCACTGTGGAACTCAGGAAAGAGCTAGCTGGCGTGTCTTACTACACTTCGTAGATTTGAGATGAGGGAAGAATGCAGGGAAAGAACGACTGTAAACCAAAAGTGTCAGCTGACTCAAGTGAACTTTGGAAGACTGGAAGTGAAATATCCACCAGGATTTGAATTTGGGGTGCTGGTTATCTCCTATGGTCTTTACCTTGTTCAGAGCTGGTAATTCTTAATGCTCAGGGAAGAATATTTTTTCACTCTAGCCTGCAGCCTCCATGCTGGTAATGAGGAAGCATAGAGAGTTGTTGTGTGTGTGCTTTTTAAAAACAAGGCTTGTGGTGACATTTTAAAGGTTACTCAGGCTATGGAGTAGAGGGCAGACTGGAGAGAAGAGGCAGAAATGAAGACATTGTTGCATTAGTCCAGTCTGAAAATGATAAGACCTGGAACAGGGTAAAGGCAATGGAGACCAAGAAAAGGGTAGGTACAAGCTGAGTCTGTGTTATTATTAGCAGACAGAATATGGGGACTACAAGAAGGCACAGGGAAGAAGACAGAGCCCCAGTTCCTGGCTTAGTTTTCATTTTCTGTTCTCTTCCTGGACTTTGAGGATGTAGCAGTGCGTGTTACCAATGGAAAGGTCATCTGGAAACCACAAAGCTCAGTAGCTAAGATCCATGTCGTCGTCAAAGCTCTCTGGTCACCTTGTCAGTGTTCTATGGAACAGAAAGCAAGGTAAAATCGTGCTAGAGGTGTAGCTCAGTGGTAGAGTATTTGCCTAACATGCTCACATCCAGGGATTCAATCTTCAACATTGCAAATATAACAAAAGAAACAAAAACAAGAGTTGCACCCCTGAGATTGAAGTATTCTGGAAGCTGAGGCAGAAGAATCCCCTATGAGTTGGTGACCAGCCTGAACTACATACCAAAGCCCTGTCTTAAAAAAATAAAGCCAAAACATTAAAAACAAGAAAAGCAAGAAAGAAAAAGAAAAAAGTCATGATAGTCTTCTAGTTATGGGGGTACGCTATACCTTGGATTCTCTGTGTCTGACAGGAGCGAGGCGGTGGGGCGGGGGCAAGCTTGGACTCCACCCATGGGCGGGGCCTATCCGCGCGGGAGCCGAACCCAGCTGGAGCGGAGCCTCAGCCCTCGCTAGCTGAGGTGCAGACCGGACCCGCCCCACCTCGCCTCGCCCCGCCCGGTTTCCGAGCCCCGCCGCCAGGTGCGACGTCCCGCCAGGAGTCCGAGGTGAGGGTTGCAACCCGGCTCCGTGCACTGAGTACCGTGAGCGGGCGCTGAGGAGCGCTGGGGACACGGCTGAGGGCGTGAGGGGGCCCGCGGTTGCACAGAGGGGGCGCAGGCCTGAGCGGGGTCTCCCAGGCATCCGGAGAGGTGCAAGAAAGCGAGCACGGAGGGTGGAAAAGATGGGCGGCAACTGGAGGGCAGTGAGGGGATGTCGGGGAGGCTGCGATGAGAGCGGCTGGGCGGCCGGGTCCGTGCCGGGGGAACTGCACAGGGGAGGCTCGAGGGCGGGGAGCCCGGGCTGGAGCGCGGCTAGGGGTGGAGACTAAGGCGTCCTTCGAGCTGTGGGAGCGGGCGCCCGGGAGGGGGCGTGGGGTCGCCTGGAGGCTGGCCTCTTCCAAGAGGGGTGGGGCTTAGAAGCGGCGAGCTTGGAAGAATGGGAAAGTGAGGGGTCCCTCCGTCGACCCCAGCGCAGAGGGCGGTTGCAGGAGCTGGTGGAGGGGGGAGAACAGTGGCCCTGGATCTGGGCAGGGGCTCCTGGCTTCTGGTCAGGAGTAGGGAGGAGGTGCTGGATAGGAGCAGAGTCTGGCGCTGGGAGCCCTTGGAGAGTTTGAGGTGGGCGTGAGGGCGCAGTCTGGCGGGGGGGGGGGTGTAGGTTTTGGAAAGATAGTGGTGAACCTATTTCTTGGTTTCTCAGAAGACGGGGGTGCAGGGAGCAAGGGCCGGACCTGGTTACTGCACGGAGATCACTGAGAAGAGAATAGTGGATAACAAAATTCACCCCTTGGCAGGTTCTATTCTAGAGTTCAGGCATGGGAGGGAATTTAGGGGAAGCAGTGTGGCAGTGTCTGTAAGCTAATAGAATTGTGGAGGAGGGTGGGCTTCTCTACTTCGGCTTCCAAAGTGCAGATGGGGTGGACAGCAAAAGGAGTGTGTGTGTGTGTGTGTGTGTGTGTGTGCGCGCGTGCTTGTGGGTGGGTGTACATGCACATAGGTGGATGCACACTTCTTTGTATAACAGAGAAAGACAGTAAAAGTCAAGAAAGGCCCCATTTAGGGTAATGAAAAACCCTAGTACAGAAAGAGCCCAAAGAGAGGCCTTTAGGGACCACAGATGGGTTAGGGAAGCCTCTTGGTCATGAACGATTTAGCTAGCAGTGGAGGAAAGTGCATTCCTTTTGGGGATACAATGTAGGCATAAACAAAGTCTAAAATTTAGATCTCTAATTCTAGAAATAAATCTCCAGTTTCTTAATGTCTGAAACATGAAGGGAGATGTAACTGAGAAAATATAAACTTATTAAGCTTTCATTCTTCCCAGAGTACCACCCAGAACTTGGCATATAATGAAGTAGGTGCAGCACATGTTGACTGAATGAATAATTGAGCAGTGGTTGTCCTCCTGCCTCAGTTTCTTCATCTATCACAGAACTGTGAGAATAAAATATGATTATGTGGGTGAAAAGAAGCACAATACAAAAGGGGCCCCTGGTACTCTTAGACAGATGTGCCTCCACTCTGTCAACAATCACACCCATGGCTATCTCTTTCCAATCTGGAGAAGAAAGGAAAGAACATTTGTTAGGCATTTAGGTATTGTGTGCAGGGTAGAATGCCTCCAAGTAACCAGTTGAGTGCTTGACCTTTAGTAGGTCCTCATTGAATGGTAGCTGTTATGGTATTATTTCTGTGACTCTAGAGACCTGGGAAAACAATGAGGATATGGGCTGTTCTGGGCTGGTTGTGATGGTTTAGCAGTGAGGAATGGTCTATAAAGAAAGATTAACCTTATTTATTTTTTATTTAGTATTTATTGTTTTTGAGATAGGGTATGCAGGTCAGGTTGGTCTTGAACTCACTATGTAGCCCAGGATGGCCTCAAACTCTTGGCAATCCCCTTACCTCAGCCTCCTCAGGGCTAGTATTACAGGAGTGGCCAGAAGAAAGACTGAATTTACAAAGTTAGTAAAATATTATTTTGGGGAAGAAAGGGATATAGCAGAATGAGGTCCACATTGCCCAACTCCTCATTCATCCTCACTGAGAAATACACCCTTAAGGAAGACCTGGAATTATACTTACTGAACACTTTCTATGCTCCATATACTATGCTAAATGTATTACTCACATTACTTAACATTATCCCCCCAATTTTTTGCTTTCAGAGGAGAGTCTTCACTATTAGACCCTTCATACTCTGAAGAGAAAAACTCCTACAGACCACCACTCTGTTAAGCAGAGACTAATTTATTTTAGTCTGTCTTAGCCACAGAGACTAAAATAAATCTATTTATCAGGCTAGCTCCCAGGCCTGGTTTTCAGGCTTATGGGAAACCCTACAGAGTAACCTGTAAATCAGCAGAATGCCCCTGTCATCCTGTACTCCCCGCAGGTGCTTTCCACTAGAGGCACCAGCTCCCTGAGAAACTTAAATATTTCTGTCTTCTTCAGTGGTATGCCTCCTCCCATACCTAAGTTAGTTTATAAAGCAGATTCTTTTCCGTTGTTCATGATCAACACCTTCTCATCCTTTCGCAGGCTGCACCAAGTGTGAGTTAAAGATATCACTGTTTGCTTCACTCCTACCTATTTATTTTTATTATTTTTTATTTTTTGTCTTTTCGAGACAGGGTCTCACTGCAGTTCAGGCTGGCCTTAAGCTCACTTTGTAGCTCAGGCTGGTCTCGAACTCACCAACAATCCTCCTGCCTCAGCCTCCCGAGTGCTGGGATTACAGGCATGCGCCACCACGCCCAGCTACTCCTACCTATAATACTGGTCTCAGTCACTTCTTTGGGTCTAACCTGACAAAAAGTGCATCTTATTATTATTATTATTTAATCTTTTATTTGTAAAGGGTCTTGCTACACAGCTTGGACTCATAGTGATCCTCTTGTCTTAGCCTCCCCAGACCTGGGATTACAGGCATGCAACACTATACCTGGTTTCAGGGCTGGCACAGTGTGCCCAGGTTTCTGGGCTAGGCAAGGCATGTGGTACCAGGGATTGAACCCAGGTCTTTGCACTTGCCAGGCAAGCACTTAGACACCAAGCTATCTTTCCAGCCTACAAACTGCATCTTAGTCGTGTAAATTTTTTGTCCAGGCTTAACAGCTAATAAATGATAAAGCTGGAAACAGAATCTTCATTTAATTAGATTTGGAACTCTACAACTGTTTCCATTACTTGGAATGAACTGTTAGAAGAAAACATGAAGCACAGGGAATACTTTTTTTTTTTTTTCTAAGAAGTTTGTAAAACTTCAGACACCTGCATAACTTCAAATCATATGCTGATTTATTAGGAAACTGATAGGTTCTGGCCCTAGTATGAATTGCTAAATCATCATGGTGGTCATCAATATAGCTGAAGCCCTTAAAACAAAAGCCCATCTTCCCAGGACCACCTCCCCCCTTCTTCTCCAATTCAGCCCAGGATACAGTTTCCTTTAACCCTTCCAGCTGCCTCAGGTATATCTAAATATCCCCTTCAAACACCACCCCTGACAAAAGGCATAAAAGCCTTGGTCTCCCTTTGTTCTAATTGAGAGAATTCCTCATTCTTCCCCACATTCTGTCTGTGTCTTCGAAGAAAATAAAGCCCCTTTCTCCTTTTTTCCTTCTGCCTGTTTTTCTGCTGCACTGGGCATTTGGGCACAAAAAAAAAAAAAAAAAAAAAAAAAAAGAAGAAGGAAAAAAGTATCAGAAATCGTTTTATTGATTTATTTTTTAAATTAAAAAAAAAAAACCTTTTTTTTTGAGATGATCACACCTTGCAATTGGGTTGGTCTTGAACTCACTGTGTGGCCCAGGCTGGCCTCAGACATGTGGTGATCCTTTGCCTCAGCCCCCTGAATACTGGGGTTACAGGTGTACCTCCTTGTCCAGTTTATTCATTTATTTTAGACATTAGGAAACTGAAGCTAGAATATGATTTGTCTAAGATTACACAACTACTGAGAGATCCATGGCTCAACTTAGGTTTCTTACACTGAGTCTCATGCTTAGTCTTTTGACTATATCAGCATAGATGCATATCTGGTCCTTTCACTACATTTAGTAAGTGGTGATCTCTTTTTGATGAGTTTTAGGGCTCTTTTCTCCTCTGCTCTCCTCTTTCCTGACTGAAGTTGGGTTTTCCTTAAGTGCCCATTACTGCCTTCTTTGAGACTGAAAGAGTTAATTATTTTTTCACAGCAACCTTTGAGGAGCCATTTCTTTCCTCTCCCAGCCTGGGACCAGAGATAACTTCCCAAATGGTTCCTGGGCCTTCATCTGTATTGCTTATCACGGAGGCAGTGAGCTACCCAGCTTTCGCATTTTATGTGATTGTCACAAAAGAGAGGGAGGATTTGACAGATGCTTATCTTACAAATGCAGTTCTGCACTGCACCACTGTGCAGTGACCTGTCTGCTTAGATCTGCCTCAGGCGGTTGCCTGCTGGGATGCTTTTTGCCTCTCTTCCAGATGTCTGCGAGGCCCTGCCCCCCTCCTGAGAACACTCCTTTGGGAGCTTCCATCCCTACACATCTACTGTCTTTTTCTCTGTTCTCATACCACCTACTGGGAGAGCTGTATTCCATGCACAGAAGCATGGAATAATATGGCAAGTAAAGTATTGTAACTAAGGTACACAGTGTTGGGAATGCTCTACTCATGATAAAATTGCCATGGTTTTTATTTTCTGTTAGCCCAGTCAGATCTGGGTGACATTAAGCAACAGAAATTCTGAGGGTGAACTACTTGCTCTGTGATCTTGGACAAATCACAAAGCCCCATTGTGTTTTACCTGTAAAGTGACAGGTAAAATGGAGAAGGCAGGTTGGACTGGGAATTGAAACTATCTTGTACTCCTGCCATTCCTCTCCACTCTGACACTTGTGGTAGAAATAGCTAAAAAAGATAAGTAAATCTCCCAATGATTCTACACAAGGCATATGTACTTTTAACATAGTGTATGATGCACACTTTCATTCATTTTATTTAAAAATCACAGCAGCCTTGTGAAGTAGGTATTATCAGATAAGGACACTGAATCTGAGAATATTGGTGACCTGCCTAACTTCATACATTGAGATACTGGGAAAACTGGGACCAGAAGCCAGCCTTTTTGTTACAATAAAGCAGCTATTCTAAGAGAGTATACAACTAACTGCATTGAAAAAAAAAAAAAGAAAACCACTAATACAACATTTATATTAGTAGTTTGGCACATGCTCAGTAAATATTTATTGAAAGAAGTAAGGTCCCCCAAGGATTTGTTATAGGTCTAATTTTGGCTAGTGAAGGTAGAAAATCCCCCTAAATACAGAGTCAGGAAGGTGCAGTAGTTCATTGTATCACAGCTCCAAATAATGGCGCTCAGCTAAGGAAAAGGGCAGCTAAAGATTTAACTGCAGCAGTGAATTAAGGGGCCAGTGAAGCAATAATAGCAGGTACCTTCTATGAGCCAAGAAAAACTATTTACATATAGTGCTGCTTATTTTATTAGTACTAAAGCTTCATTAAGTGTGCAGTATTGTCTCTAAGGTAATAATGCTGCTGTAGCTTAGATAGTTGATCTCACTTGGTCAAATATTCTACTGATGGATGTAGCAACTATTTATTTATTTATTTGTTTGTTTGTTTGTTGGTATTGGAGATTGAACTCAGCATCTCATGCCTGCTGGCAAATGCTATACTACTGAACTACATCCCCATTCTCTCATATTTATTTAGACAGAGTCTCACTGTGAAGTTCTCGCTGAGCTTGAACTCACTAGTCCAAGCTAGCCTTGAAGTTGAGGCAGTCCTCCTGTCTCATCCTGAGTGCTGAGATTACAGGCCTGTGCCACTACACCTGGTTTCAGGACTGGTACTGCATGAAGTACTGGGGATCCTACTCAGGTCCTCATGCTTGCCAGGCAGGTACTTAGACAGAGTGGCTATCTCCCCACCCTGTATATCTTCAGGCTTTTGAGATAGGGTCTTGCTATGTAGTTTAGGTTGACCTTGAACTTACTGTGTAGCCCAGGTTAGCCTTGAGAAGGATTTTTTTTTTTTTTTTGGCTGGCTCAGGCTGACTTAAGTGCAGGTCTGGTAAGGCACTTGTGGGGGGGGGGTATCGAACCAGGGTCCTCTGCTCCTGATTGGGTTTGCCCATGCAGGCTCTTAAACAACTGAGCTAACCCACAAGCCCCAAAAGTTGAGAAGGATTTTTTTTTTTTTTTTGGCTTGTTCATACTGCCTTGTGGTTCTGGTAAGGCATGTGGAGCTGGGGATGGAACCTCGGTCCCCTGTGCCTGACTGGGTTTGCCTGAGCAGGCGCTTAAACAGCTGAGCTAAGGCACAAGCCCTGGGTTAGCCTTGAGATCGCAGTGAATCTCCTGCTGGGATTATGGGCATATGCCCCCATGTTAGGCTATCTCACCTGGTTTAGAACAACAATTTTAAACTTTCCTACTGTTCAGGGTACTAAATCTATTCTCATGGTTAACTATGAGGTTTGGGAAAATCTTCTCAATTTAAATAGAAGTAATTAACTCTTTCAACTTTATTTCCAGGGCTTATTTAGAGAGTAAAATAAGATAAAGTATTTACATGAAATTGAGATGAGTGGGCCAGGAAGATAGCTCAGTGACATTAGCGCCTGTCTGGCAAGCACAGGGTCCTGAGCTCATTGCCTGGTACCAAATAAATAAATAAATAAATAAATATAAAATAAAATAAAAAAGAGAAAGAAATTGAAATGAGAATCAATTTTGGGTTAAAGATCTATTTGACCAGAAATTTTATTTCTGGAATCTCTCTCAAGGATAGGAAAGCAAACAAAGTTTCATAAAGAAGTGTTTGCTATAGTTTAACTTATAATAATTATAAGCAGAAAAATAATTTAAAAAATTTTAAGGCTGGGCATGGTGGCACATGCCTATAATCATAGCTCTGGGAAGGTTTGAGGCAGGAAATTTGCTGTGAGTTTGAGGCTAGCTTGGGATATATGGTAAGTTCAAGGTCAGCCTGAACTACATAGTGAGACTCTTGTCTCAAAAAACAAAAACACAAGGGGCTGGGGATTTAGCTCAATGGTGCAGTGCTTGCCTGCTCAGCAAGCACAAAGTTATGAGTTTGATTCCTGGTACACACACGCACACACACATACACACACACACACACACACACACACACACACACACATCTTTTTTAAATTAAAAACAAATCCTCTTCCTAAAGACTGATCAAAAGATTGGTCATCCAACCTATCCATAAGATGGAATATTATATGAATATCACTGAAATGATGTTTATGAAGAGATTTTCAAGTCTCAATACTTTTAGAGTTTAAGTACTTCTGCCAAGTAACATAACATGCATTCTAATAGTCTACTCTTTCTTCACATGATGTCAGCTATTAAAATATGCTTTAAGAGTATAGACTAACCTGTATTATATCATGTCATTTATATATAAGTAAAGGTCTGAATAGATTCCTGTGCTTGGATGTGTAACGATTACCTCTAAAGGTGACAAAAGATAGTAACATTTGCCTTTAGGACAGGGAACTAGATATTGAGAACCAAGGATTTACTTTTCAGTATAAACCTTTAGCTTCTAAATCACTTTTTTTAAGGCTAAGAAGTAAGAAATAATACAGATTACATACAGTGAAATCAATACAAATAGTAAATGTTTAGTGAATTCTTTTAATACATGTGTTAACTCTTACATGAACCAGTAAAATATAAAACCAGAAGACATTCTTTTCCATGAAAATATTTTGGAGGAAATATATTAAAATGAGACTGGTGAGATAGCTCAGTGGACTAAGCACCTGCTTAGGCAAGCACAGGGACCAGAGCTCAATCCCTGGTACAGAATGCTGCTCTCTGGCTGTGCTTAGCCAGTGACTGATTCCAGATGTAGTGGCTCATGCCTGTAATTCCAGTGCTGGGGAGGCTGAAAATAGGAGGATCACTATAAGCCTGACCTGTGTAGTGAGCCTGACCCTGTACAAAAAAAAGAAAAAGAAATATACTAAAATGTTAACAATAATTTCTGAGTGGGTGTAATGTCAAGTAATTTTAAGTGGTTTTTTTAATATTTTTTAAATAAATTTCAGAGCTTTTATAATGAGTATAAGCTTTCATAGTGAGAATATTCTGTGAACGAAAAGATGACTCGCAACAGTCATCTGGATGGAGGATAATGTAAGGTCATTATAGTGGCTTTCCATATTTTAGAGTAAAACAATACAGAAGTGTTTTGAATTTCCAGTGTGTGTGTGTGTGTGTGTGTGTGTGTGTGTGTGTTACTAGAGATTAAACCCTGGGCCTCTGCACTGAACTACATTCCTTCTGTACTTTGTATTTTGAGATAGGGTCTCAGTAAGTTGCCTAAGTTGGGTTCAAACTTGTGATCCTCCTGCTTCAGCCTCTTAAGCTGCTGGGATTATAAGTGTGCACCACCACACTGAGCCAGTTGTCAAGGTCTCAGGATCTTGAGCTTGCCAAGCAGGTGCTTGAAATAGGCTTTGCCTCTTGTACCAGGATAAATTGAAAAGTGAAGGCTGTGAGACAGTTTGAGCATCCGGTGTTATATCTGCTAAACCATCCTCACTTCTTTCTCCATGTCAGTACTTTGCTTGAGTCTCTGAGAGTCTTGAGTATGTTCCGTGCCTGCCAAGTATGCCATGGCATGTGCAGACTGCTAGAAGGGTGAAACTGAGGGTCTCAGATAAAGGCTTGAGAGCTGGGAGCACAGAGCAGCAAGAACAGAGGCCACACAAGGCCAACAGTGACAAGTTCAAAGAAGTTTTATTAAAAGACTGCTATTAATCCTAATTGTCTGATTTTTCTTCAGGAGAGCCTTTGATATATTTAATTTAATTTAATTTTTTTTTTTTTTTTGATACAGGATCTTACTATGCAGTTTGAACTCATAGTGATCTTCCTATCTCAGCCTCCCCATTGTTGGTGTTACAGCTACGTGACACCATACCAGGTTCTGGGGTCTACAAGGTTTGCTCAGGGTTCTAGGATTGGCATGCAGTACCAGGGGTCAAACTTGGGACCTTGAACTTGCTGGGCAGCTGCTTATGCCACTGAGCTATCTCCCCAGGCCTTGAAGAGAGCTTTAAATTATCTACATTCATTAGCTTCTTGTCCTTAGAGCTTATCTGAAAGGTCTAGGTAGCTAATTCACCAGTCTCATTCCCTTTCTTTTTCTTGGGATAGAAAAGCCAGGAATTCCCAAAAAGAGTATTTTATGTTTGGGTGACCTCCCACTCTTTCTGACCATTTGCCCAGACCATTTGAGTATTGAGCAAGAGGAGAGACTTATGATGGTGAAACAGTACCTGAACTTTCTGTGATGCACAGTTAGCCTCAAATCAGGTCATACCAAGTGATAGATTATGGGATTCAGTTTCAAACTGCTCTGGAAAAAGAGAGGATGGTGGTAGCCTTGGCACATATGGGTATTTTCTGAATTAGTGAACAAATTAAAGGTTAAGGTTTTAAAAGATGAAACTATAAGACTGAAGTTCACACCTCTGTGAACTTACTAGTTTACAAAGATCTCGGCCATTGCTATCTCATCCAAGTCCTATAATAGATGGGGTGATTGGGGACCCTGGATAATGAAGTGACTTTCATTAAATCAATACCCACTTACTGAGTGCTGTTATGACTGAGATTTGTGCTAGAAGTCAGGCATGCAGAAATGGAATACATTAAGCCCCAGATGCTTGGTCTAAAATAGGAGCCACAATAGTAAATAGTTAGGAATGACACAGTGCCGTTAAATTTTTCTTGGGCTATAGAAGCAGGAGTGCATGCTTCTGCTGTGTACAGGGAAGATGATGGTTGGCCAGGACCTACAAGGAATAATAAGGGTTAGATAATGGATAAAGAGCATTCTAGAGGCTGGGGAGACAGCTCAGAAGTCTAAGTGCCTGCCTGGCAAGCTCAAGGATCCAGTGCAATCCCTGGTACCACATGCTGTACCGGCCACTGAAACTGGGCATGGTGTCACATGCCTGTACTCCCAGCACCGGGGAGGCTGAGACAAGAGGATCACTACAAGTCTGAGCTGAGTAGTGAGACCCTGTACCAAATAAAAATATGAATAAATAAGTAAATAAAACATATTTTTAAAAGTGCATTCTAGGTAGAAGATATGCTTAAAAGGACAAAGGCAAAAAAATGCTGTGATATATTTGAATAAAGTATAACTTGATATAAAGGTGGTACAAAGTTCGTTGATGGGGAGAAGGATTGGGAGGAAAGCTTAAGAGTTGGTTCTTTTAGGACCAGCCGGATAGTTCAGTGGATTAAAGCTCCAGTTTAGGCAATGCAGGGCCTGGGTTCGATCTTGCTGGGCCTGCCCCCTAGGGCATGCTGAGACTGCAGTTGAGACTGGGCATGGTGGTGCACACCTGTTATCCCAGCATGTGGGAAGCTGAAAACAGGAAGATCACGAGTCCAATCTGTGTAGTGAGACCATGCAGACCCTGTACTAAATACATTAAAAAAAAAAAAAAAAGTTGGTTCTTAGTTAATTGTTTCCTTGTCAAGCTGGAAAGTTTGGTTTTAACCTTTATAGCTGTGGGGAGCTATAAAAGTTTTTAAAATAGAGATGAACAGCCCCACATTGAACATTGTGTTCTATGAGTCCTATGGTAGATTTCTTCTGGGCCACCATGTTCCCACACTAGGTTAGAAACTTCTCGTGGAGTCCCTCAGGTAGGGCTTCCCTGTCTTATCACTGACCTACTGCTTTGTTACTTGTGTTCCACTGATCCCAGAGGTTGGACATCATCTCTGATTCATTCCCCCTGCCCAGCATAGGGCTCACCCCAGACCAACACGCTCAGTCAATACTTGCTGAAGGAATGAATGGGAGGAGCTGGGTTCCACCTCAGTCCTGAGACATTTGAGGCAGGTACAATGATGAAGTGTTTCATTTCGTCTGTGATGCTAGACTGAATGACATTAGAAGGTGGGGACTCAAAGGTATGTTGGAAGTATATTCCTGAGTGACCACAAGTCTTTCTTGCAGATGGCTTCAGTGACTGATAGTAAAACTGGAGTCAAAGATGCTTCTGACCAGAATTTTGACTATATGTTCAAACTACTCATCATTGGCAACAGCAGTGTCGGCAAAACTTCCTTCCTTTTCCGCTATGCTGATGATACTTTCACCCCAGCCTTTGTCAGCACTGTGGGCATTGACTTCAAAGTAAAGACAGTCTACCGTCATGAGAAGCGGGTGAAGCTGCAGATCTGGGTGAGTTCTGGGCCTCTTGGCCAGGATTTTCCAGAGGGATAACTAATCTGTGAATTCAAGAGCCAGTCAGAACTTCCAGGTCTGATAGAATCAGTCATGAATGCTGTTGCAGATCTGGCCCCTGGGCTGCCCTATGCTGTTTTTACATAGGTTGACTTTCCTGAAGGGGGAAGGGTTCAGTTGCTTCTGCTGCTTAGCTGTTCAAAAAGCTCTATCATGGCTCATGTAAATGAATAACAAGAAATTGGGTTTGGGATTCACAGTCTTGAATTCAAATTCTACTTCTGCCACTTACTAGTCATGGAAACTTGACTGATAAACTCTTTGGGCCAACCTTTCTTCTTAGGGGATTAAAATCACATCTACATTGTGAGGCTGTTGGGTGCTTAGTGTTATTCCTGAAACATAGGAAGTACACAATAAATATTAGTTACTGTATCAGTTATTGATTATTACATAATAAGTTACTTTAAAACTTGGTGATATAAAACAACCATAGCTTATTATTTCTCAGTTTTGGGGGTCTAACATTTGGGAATGGCTTGGAGCCTCTCAAGTGTAGTCAGACAATGGAGTTGACTGGGACTGAAGGATCTAATTCCATGGTGGCTTACATCCTCAGCCCTTTTTAATGTTGAGACAAGGCCTCACTACATTGTTGAATTATGAAGGCTGGGCTTGAATTTACAGTTATCCAGGCTGGGCTTGGAATTACGGGCATGGGCCACCACATCTGGTTTACATGTACATATTTTGTATAGAAAAATGTAGATTATATACTTATAAATGAGTTAGCACTGGGATTTTGAAAATTTATAAAAGTTTAAAAATGTATTATTTTAGCTTGGAGCTTGGAGCTTACACCTGGGAGGCTGAGGCAAGAGGATCACAAGTTTAAACCCAGCCTGGGCAGTTCAGTGACTTAGTAAGACCTTGTCTCAAGATAAAATAAATAAAAACAAGAGGTGGCGATGCAACTCAGTCAGAAGGTCCTGGATTCAACACGAGTACTACACACAAAAAAATTATTTAGTATCTGTCCATTATACTTATTAATGTACATTAATTTACTACATATATTTCTTATTAGAGCATCTATATATAATACTTTTTACAAATTATTGTAAAAATCACATTTAGTGTGATTTTATAAATCACACTAATATTATCTCACAATTAACAATATGAAGCACATACTATTTTACTATAGAACAAAAAGCTCAGAAATTAACCTTCTTTAGGTTAATTCACAGCTCTCAAGTGAGATTTGAACTTAGATCTTTTGATTCTAAATTATGTGTTCTTCATAAAGTGCCTGCATGGCAAATACCAGGTCCTGAGTTCAATTTCTGGTTACAAAAAATTAAGTGTTCTTCTCTCTGAGTGCATCTGAGTCTTACAGAGCCCATATTTATGTTTATGATAGTTTAAATATTAGTTTGTTTACTCACTATTATAAGCATCAGTGTACCACCAGCTGTGGCACACACCTGTAATCTCAGCACTCAGGAGGCTGAGGCAGTAGGATCGCCATACGCTTGAGGTCTGCTTGGGCTACATAGTTAGCCCTGCCTGAGTCTAGGCCAGTCTGAACTCCATAGTGAGACTTTTATCTCAAAAAAAAAAAAAAAAAAGGCGGGGGGAAAGGCTGGGGATATAGCTTAGTGCACAGTACCTGCCTGGTAAGTGTGAGGTCTTGAGTTTGATTCCCAATACCAAGAAGAAAGGGGGGCAGATATATATCTCAGTGCCACAGTGCCTGCCTGACAGGTGCAAGGAAGGTCCTGAGTTCAATTTTTGGTGCCAAAAAAAAAAAGGTACCAAGGAATCAGAAATCATTAGAAACGGGAGAAACTATAAAGGTCATCTAGTCCATTATTTTTAAAAGTATGTTCTTTAAACCAATTTTATCAGCGACACTTGAGGATTTGTTAGAAACATAAGTTCTTAAGCCCCACTTCAGGCCTCTTGAATCAAAACGCTGGGCTGTGGGCCAACAGTCTATGGTATAAGAAGGCTTCTAGGTGTTTATAAGGCTGTGGAGAACCACTGATCTAGTTTATCTTGTGATAAGAGTCAATATGCATTTATTGTAGTTGGGTTTTGCAGTATAGGAATCACACCCAGAGCCTCTCACGTGCTAGGCAAGTGCTCCACCACTGAGCTACACCCCAAAAAGCATTTGTTAAAAACTCCTACTATGTACAGAGAGGTGTGAGTGCACAGGGCATGTAGGGCATGGTGAGCAACATGGGGCTGTGAAGCAGCAGGGAGGGGGTATGGAGAGGGAGATGTGCTGAGAGTGTACCCGTGGCCAACTGGGGGTCGGGGGGCTTTGAATAACAGACCAAAGGTTCTTGATGTTGCCAGAGGGTATGTGTATTAGGGAGTCATAAACTGCAATTATCAGAGCTTATTTTCTTTCTTTTTTAATTTGTGGTACTGGGGATCGAATTTTTAATGTATTTTAGTGCAGGGTCTCAATACGTAGATCAGATTCATAGTGATTATCCTGTTTTCAGCCTCCCAAACACTGGGATTACAGGTGTGCACCACCATGCCTAGTCTCAATCACCATCTCAGCACACCCCGAAGGTGGGGCTGGCACAGCACACCAAGGATTGAACCCCAGCCACTGTGCTCTGCCTAAGCAAGTGCTTCAGTCCACTGAACTATCTGGCTGGCCCTGCTTTTTTCATTTTATGTATTTGGTACAGGGTCTCACTATGCAGCTCAGATTCATAGTGATCTTCCTGTTTACAGCCTCCTAAGCGCTGGGATTACAGGCATGGGCCACCATGCCCAGACTCAGTCACTGGCTCCATGTGCCCTTGGGGCAGGGCTGGTGTGGCATGCAGGACTGGGGATCGAACCCTGGTCCCTGAGCTTGCCAAAGCAGGGACTTAGGCCACTGAGCTATCTCGCCGGCCCAGTTTCTACTAGTTTTTACTATGTGAATTGAGACAGATGTCTTCATTTGGTCTCTTTATTATGCTGTCACATATCCTACACTAAAAAAAAGTCTTGAGGCAGAAAGGATTCTGCCTTTCTAACAATTGGCAGTGGTGGTTCCTTTACTTCATTCATTTTCAGCCTAGTCTGAGCTTTTGCAGTTTTATTATCCCTTAAGTTGATTTACTGATGATACAGTTAAGTTTTAACTAAATGAAACCTCACAATGGGTATGTGGCTTTTAGAGAATCCCATAAAGAAACCCCTGATTAAACGCTGTGCCAACTACCATCTAATAAATCCAACTGAGCCTGAGAAAATGACCATGCTGATGTCTCCAACTCCCAGTACAGCTTCATTGTCAGCCACGTGTTGGGGTAAAAATCAGTGAAGATCAAATTAGATCTGATATAGCCAATAACATTTGCTTTAAAAAGAAAAACAAACTAATCAAGGTGCACTGAGGCACACCTGTAATACCAGCACTTAACAGGCTGAGGCAGGAGCATGAGTTCAAGATCAGCCAGGACTACAAAGTAAGACCTGGTCTCAAAACAAAGTCAAAGGTTTTTTTTTTTTTTAATGTGTATGTGATTTTATGTAGCAAAATTAATAGTTTTATGTACTGTTCATAGATACATTAAAATTTAAACTTTTGAATATTAGGCATTTCATTTTTTGATCGTTTATTTATTCATATGGTATAGGATCTTGCTGTGCAGCTCAGACTTGTATGATCCTCCTGTCTCAGCTTCCCCAGTGCTGGGATTACTGGCATGTGGTACCAGGAATCGAACCTGGGTCCTTGCCAGAAAGGTGCTTAGACTGCTGAACTATCTCCCCAGTCCTATGTATTTTATTTTTATATATGTTAACGTTTTTTGTTTTGTCATATACTATGCATGTATTTAAATTTTTCTTTCTTAAAGAGATATAAATTTCAAGACCTCTATCATAGGCACTGAAGAGCCAATATAAAGGTTTTAACAAAGTTAGATTTGAATTTTATAAAAAAAATCCCTGGCTTAGAGTAAAGGATGACAGAAATGAGGCAAAGAAATCATGATTTGGATCTAAATTCCTCAAATTGTACACATTAAATGTGTGTATTTTATATATCACTTATATCTCATACAGCTATTTAAAATAAATAAAATATTAATCAGCTATAAAAGAAGGAAGAAAAAAGCAAGCCAGTGGTTTGGGAACATTATCAGGGCCAGCCCTCTGCCCCCAGGGCATGCTGAGATGGCAATGGAGACTGGGCATGGTGGCACATGCCTGTAATCCCAGCTCTTGGGAGGCTGTAAACAGGCAGATCACTACGAGTCTGATCTAGTAGTGGGACCCTGAATACCCTGTAGACCCTTCCCTAAAATAGAAAAAAAAAAAAAGACTAGAATCTACTATATTCAATGATCAACTAGTTATAAAGGGAGAGGGAAGAACATATATATTATCAACTTTATATACAAATGTGATTTATTTTTTGTACTGGGACATAACCAAGGGTCTTGCATTGAGCTACATTGCCAGCTCGTTTTAAATCTTATTTATTGTTGAGACAAAGTCTTGCTGAGTCATGAAGTTCCCAGGCTTTGCTTGACCTTGAGATCCTCCTGCCTCAGCCTCTCAGAATGCTGGGATTGCATGCATGAGCCACCACATCTGGCTGTAATTTTTTTAAATCTTTTTCTTCATTTATTTATTTGGTACAGGGTCTTGCTATGCAACTTGGACTTGTAGTGAACCTTCTGTTTTAGCCTTCCAAGTGCTGGAGTTATAGGTGTGTGCCATCATACCCAGTTTTGGTGGCCAGCATGGTGACATGTTATATGGTACCAGGGATCAAAGCCAGGTCCTTGTGCTTGCCAGGCAGGTGCTTAGACCCTCCAGCTATTTTCCCATCTTTGTATTTTTTTTTTAAGCTGTGTAAGCTTTGGTAAATAAATAAATAATTGATTTTTAAAAAATGCCTCACTGGTTTGTTGAGAGAAGCTAATAGGACAGTATAACATGTCTGGCACATTTTAAGAACCCAAGAAGTGTTAGGTTCCTGCCTTTTTCTGCCTCCTAGTCTGTGTGCCTTGTCACTGTGACTCCTCCACAGAGGCTCCAGGAGTGCTGGAATAGCACCCAGAGACTCAATAGTCTGGTATAAGATGTTTATTTAATTTATCCATTTGAGCTGTCCTAGGGGATTTTACAAAGTTGTTGTCAGGAGCAAAGGTGGAAAGGACAGACAAGGGAATTATGAGCATGGCAGGGCCAGACCACCCACAAGAGAAGTTTCTATCATCTCTGGTGGGGGGACATTGAATGAATAGGACATTGTAATTGTCTTATTTCCTGGAACTCCTTACCACAGAGGTCTCTGAGAAGTCCTTCTGTTTCCTAAGAAGCTAATGATTGTGGATCAGAGAAGAAAATCTTACCAGAGAAGTGTGGTTAGGGGAGATGTCTCATTAATAGGGAGCAAGAGCACACATAAGACTTAGTAACTTCATAGCAGCAAGCTGACTACAGGTCACTCCCCGCTGGGTTCTCGTTGCTAAGCAACCCTTGGAGACCTGTGGGAAGAGAAGAGCAGGAGGGGCTTCCACCAGCTGCATGCAGGGTCTGTGGTGGAGGCTGGTGGGTCTGGTACTGGTCAGGGAAGAATCTATAAGTCTGTAGGAAGGCTGAGATAACCTAGGATTCTGGAATATTAGGTGTTAGTCCTGTCTCTGCCCTGAAGTCTTGTGACCTAGAATGACCTGCTTTGTGGGCCTGTTTCTCCAACTATCAAATGGAGGAATAATCTTTGCTCTCCTTGCCTCCCCTGTGGTTGTGGAGGAAAAGCACAGGGACAAGTATGATGCCTTGAGTAAGGTCTGTGGATGTTGCCAGCCATGCACATTCTTCTGATATGTGCTTTAAATCATTCTTGGATAAAAATGAAGTGTAAAAAGTAAAGCCATATTAATATGCTGAGCTGTAAAAGGCTCAAGTCAGCCGGGCATGGTGGCGCATGCCTGTAATCCCAGAACTCGGGAGGCTGAGGCAGGAGGATTGTTGTGAGTTCGAGACCAGCCTGAGCTACAAAGTGAGCTTAAGGCCAGCCTGAACTGCATAGTGAGACCCTGTCTCAAAAAGACAAAAAAAAAAAAAAAAAAATAAAAATAAAAATAAAAGGCTCAAGTCAATAACTTCTGACATTGCCAGTCCTATGGAAAACCCACTACTATTAGGGACTCCTGGACTATATTAGAATATTTTGCTGAATTCATGTACCTACAATATTTAAATAACAATGGAATACCCTTATCTGACAAAACTAAACAAAAAAAGGGGATGCAAATGAATGACCATTTTGTATTTGTATATTCAAAATAGTTAGGATAGGGGTACAGCTACTTTCTCTTAATTCAGTGAATAGAAAGATTTGTTCTAATAGTGTTTGTGGACAGGATATCATGTCTGCATCTTGTACAGTGAATAGCCACTAAGATAACAATATTCAACATACTAATTATTGAAACTGTTCTAGTGATTGGTTTTGAAAATGTCTCGTTGCTCTTTGTTTCTTGGTAAAATTATTAAACAAATAAATAAATCATTCTTGGTGTCTTTCATATCATCTCTGATGCTGGGAAGTAGTTACCTCCTTAAAGAAAGGATGATTGGGGGCCGGGGAGATAGCTCAGTAGAATAAGCGCTTGCCTGGCCAGCATAGGGTCCTGAGTTCAGTCCTCAGTACTGCAAAAAATAAACTAAAAGAAGGGGTGATTTGGGCCAGAGATTTCAAGTTACTTTTTTTTTTTTTTTTTTTTTGGCAGAACCAGGGATTGAACTCAAGTCCTTGTATTTGCCAGGAAAGTATTTATTCCACTGAGCCATCTCCCTGGCCCTTCAAGTTACTTACACAGAGAAAAGTGATGAACTTTGTTGTTTCATTCATTCAATAGACATTTATCTGGTGCTTTCTGTGTGCCAGGCATTGTGCTGTGGTGAGAATATATCCTTCCTACTCATGGAATTTGCACCTAGCAGGAGACATAAACACTAAGTATATAAGTGAGAAGGAACTCATTTCATCTATAGTGTGAGTCTGAAAGGAAAGAATAGACCTATTTTGAACTCAGATAGGAGGACTCAGAGCTTGGAAATTGCTAAACCATGACTTAGGTTTCATCCTTGAACTTGGAGCTGATGTTCAGACTCATCTCTATGCACAATTTAAATCACCTGCACTATACCAGCTCATTCCAGGCCTGGTCCCTGCCCCAGGATGCAGTTGTGGGGCCTCCATCATGGAAAGGCAGTTCTCTTCTTTCCTACAGTGAGGCTGTTTTTGGTGACCTGCATGTCAAAGTCAGGAATGTCTCATGTCTGGGGTTACTCAATATAAAGACAAGGAAATAGACTAGCTGGCCCTTTAAGCATGCTTGAACTGCAGATTCAGGAATTCTGTCTTTGTAATGGATGTATAGACCATTGCCCTTGATACTGGGCCTGCCCTGGTACTGCTGATCTCCTTTCTTTAACTCTATCCTCTTTAGCCCTTAGTGATCATGATGAGTATACCTCCATTATTCCACTTTTTTTTTTTTTTTTTACTGTAGTGATGATTTAAAGGAGATAATATGTATATAGCACCAACATAATGTCTAGCAAAGAGTAAATGCTTAAAAAATAGTACTTTTTATTAAGATTCTAGGGAGATCAATAAATGGCTCTCCTCTTCCCTGCCTAAGTTTGGAACTTATTTAGATAGAGATAGATGCAAGAATCAGGGAGATAGAGAGTAGCGCAAAAGACATATTACTTAAAAAAGCTGGGGTGAAGGACTTGATTAAAGTCTTCAAGCAAGTGGGGCTGGCTTTGGAGTCAGATAGACATACAAAGCCTGCCACAAACCCCTGTGGGCTCCTTGTGCCACCTTCAGGAAGGGGAAATCAAGACACCTGAAACTCAGCTGGAGCCTGGTAGAAAGGCTGATGAGCTGCACAGAAAAGTCTAGAGGCTGAACAGGGAGACCGGGGCTCTGACAAGCCCCCATGGCTCAGGAGTGTGGAGACAGGTTTTGAGCACTCCAACCTGTGCTCAGCACTTGCGATAATCAGAATTGATTTTTTCTATGCAGCAAGCTTCCTGGGGTGGCTACAGAGACATGCTGAGGCTTTCATATCCCTGAAGCCTGTAGGAGCCAGCTGCTGGAGGAGGTTGAACCTGATTTTTAAAAGCACAACAAACACTATGGGAAGTCAATTAGAAGTGCAGCATAGTTTGCCTTTGTGGTTGGTAAATGAATTAAATGACAATCCTTATTGGCTATCAGGTGGCCCTCAATATATATTCTGTGGAGCCATAACTCTCTTCCATTTATATAAATTTGTATGGGAGAAAAACAAATAACTTAGAAGCCTTCTTTGCACATTCATTCATTCATTCATTCATTCATTCATTCATTCATTTAGTATATGAGTCACACATCTATTATGTGCCAAGCATTATCATAAAAGAGTAAATAAATAGATATAAAATAGAAAAATGATATAATATAGAAATGAGGAAAGTGTGATAGGAGCTTAGAGGAGAACAGCTCTTTCTACTTATGAAAGTTATCAAAGGCTTCACAGAAGATGTGGGATAGCTTAGTGGTCTAAAGCACCTTTTTAGACAAGCTTAGGCAAGTGCCTAGGGACTGCAGTTTGATTCCTGGCACCACATGCTGCACCAGCCTATTCCAGCTCTGCCTCCAGGGTGGGCTGAGCTGACCACCAAAAAAAAAAAAAAAAAAGATACTGTCAAGCAGGGTCTTGACAATGGAATATAAGGTTGGTTTTGGCTTTTCAGTATTGGGATTGTATCCAGGGCTTTTGCAATGCACTACATATCTAGTCTTTTTAATACAGGGTCTTGCCAAGTCATTGAATTACCTAGATTGGGCTTGAACTTGCAATCATACTGCCTTCTTGCCTTAGGTTGCCTTACAATGCTGGTATTATAGGTATGTACCACCACACCTGGATGAGCACAAGTTTTAGGTTAATGTGGGACAAAGACTTTATAGGCATAAGAAAAGCATGATTGCGTTTATAAACCCTTTAAGTGCCTACCTTTGCGAAGTTGTGCAGGAATTGTTGAAATAACATCCCCACCTCTAAGAGGCACTCAGGGAAGACAGTGCAAGCATAACATGCACACACAGTGATAATACATGGTAAATACTGAGCAGTGAAATGATATGGTCTGTCTTTTTGGGAGGAGTGGTATATTGGGGGATTGAACCCAAGGCCTCAAGCATACTCAACAAACACTTGGCCACTGAGCTATATCCCTATCTCCTCTTTTTTTTTGAGACAGGGCCTTATTATATAGTCTAGGCTATCCTCAAACCGGTAGCAGTCCTCCTGAGAAAGATGAGAGATTTGAAGAGAATGTTATCTAGGAAGGTGAGAGAATGAACAACCTAGAGAAATGTAATTTGATTGCTGACTAGCTTTAAGGCTCCATTTGAAATTAGCAATCATAAATTGGAATTCATGGACTTAAAGTGTCGGGGCTGGGGAGATGGCTCAGTAGAATAAGGGCTTCTCTGGCAAGTGCAAGGGCCTGAGTTCAATCTCTGGTTCTGCCAAAAAAAAAAGTGTGACTGTGCTCACCTGTAAATGGGGCTAACCCTGCCTCCTTCAGGGTTTCATCCTCACAGTAACCTTTCCATTTGGGTATTGTTAATACACTGATTTTGCAGAGAAGTAAACTGAGGTCCAGAAAAGTTAGAGTCCTTATTCAAGCTTATATAAATAGTAAGTGGAGGAGTCCAGTTTTAATTTCAAAACCCCTGCTTTATATCTTCCCTTCCTGTTACATCTTCTTGTAGGTGAGGGCTTGGTAGAGCATTTGTAAATGGTACAGGCTGGAATAGGCAGAAAGCTGGCTTTAGTGAAAGTGTGGTTTTGCTGAGTGAGTAGGGCCAAGCAGTAGAGGGCCAAAGGAGTCAGTCAGGAGCATGTGTGGTGAAGTCATCATCATGACTGACCATATGATTAAAACAGAACAGAGAGGGGAAGTAAGGGCACAAGGCAGTGGGGGACAGTGAGGAAATGATAGGGAATATAGACTATTGAAATGGAATCTAGAAGAAGCAGGCTGGAGAGATCATAGTGGTCCGGGTGTGGGAGCCTTGAAATTACTGTGGGCAGTAGCGAGGTTCAGGTTATGACTGTGTGAGTGGCTGAGGGGTTAGAGATCAACATCTCTGGAGAGGCGTTCAAGGAAGAGAGAGTCCGTTGAAAGGTTCTCTATGTGGGTACTGAAATTGTTTAGAATAAGGAGAAAGCAGCAGTGAACCAGCAGCTGTTCACTGGCCAGTAGAGGGCTACGTGGGTGGCATAATCTCATGATATCAAATTCAAAGCTGGAGGTGTTTTCTTTTGCTTTGCTTTTATTTGAAAGGAGAATGATCTGGAAGCAGGAGTGATAAGTAGCATCTATCTCTTTTCCTCAGCTAGCGATTGAAGGGTAATGAGAAAGGAAGCAACCAGCCATTTGGAGGTTTTAGGGGAAGCCATTTCCTCAGGGAGAGCTGGGTTTCAGTTATAACAAGGAGGAGAAGGAAAAGTTCAGGTGAGAGGTTGACAAAAAATATTTTTATATTTTTCAAAAGTCAGTTTTCAAAAGCCAAGGGAATGATGAGTGGGGAGAGTAAGAGATACGGTTAGGAAAGATGATACAGTAAGCCAGATGGGAATCAGAGTCTTGTGGTCAAGGATGGCCTGGGAGACTTGGGCTCTTTGCCACGACTGACATGATCAAAGGGATCGAACTCAAACAAAATAAATTATATTGCAGCCAGGTGGCCCCAGACAGACAGAGGTTGTATCTGGGGTGTGGCAAAATCCTTGTTTCCTCTTCAACTGTGGTTTTTGGAGCCCTTGAGATGGCAGAGGTGCAGTTATCATTCTGAATGTCTAGGGTCACTTTCCACTTCACTCATCAGTAACTGTGATGATAAACCGTGGCCATCAGTTAAACACTCACCAGTACCTTCATGAACTTTTCATCCTCACAGTAACCTTTCCATTTGGGTATTGTTAATATACTGATTTTGCAGAGAAGTAAACTGAGGTCCAGAGAAGTTAGTCCTTATTCAAGCTTACATAAATAGTAAATGGAGAAGCTTTAATTCAAAACCCCTGCTTTATATCCTCTTTTCTTGTTATGTCTTGTAGGTAAGGGGCTTGGAAGAGCATTTGTAAATGGAGAACATTGAGTTACAATTGCTATATTTTTATAGGTCCTTTGCTTTTTCCTTGTAATTATCACAGTGAGTGGTACACAGAACACATGAAGAAACTGAGATTCACAGACATTAAGGGATTATAGGGGAAAAAAGCCCAATTTGGCTGCATACTCATGTGTGTATGTGTGTGTGTGTGTGTGTGTGTGTGTGTACGCGCGCGCCCACGTGCGTGCGTATGTGTCTGGAAGGATTTCTAGACTGCAGTAACACCAAATCAGTCAAATTCCAGGCTCACATAGTACTCTCAGTGTAAATAACTGATACTTCCAAGATCAATGCTGGACAGTGTAAATGACTTACGTAAGTAGGAATATAGCCACTGTTATGTATACCCCTGCAATTAGCTGGACTGCCGTGCAAGTATGCATGGGTGAGTGCAGTTGAGTGGCATCTGAGAATAAAGATGTCTAATCTAGTGTACAATTTCCTCATATCCTGCCTGGATATGAGCAGGAGTTAGTAGCAGAGGAGACCATTCATCTGAGGATTTATATAGTTCCTTCCTTGTGCAGACTCCTGCTTTGCTCACACTGTTGCCCAACACCACTGGCCCACACCTGATGTTGCCAGGTGACTGCTGGAAACTCATATTCTCTCTAGTGTTGTGTTTTTCACTTTCCTTTGTGAAGTTTGTTGACTCTGTGCTAATGACACACAGGCTTTGAGCCCAGACCCGGATAGACAGGACATCAAATATAAGGAGACCTGTAAAGCTCTCCATCTTGAACACACTCACCACTGCCCTTAGCTTAAAACAGAGGGTCATACTTAATCCTATCCATACTTATCCTATTCATACATTGATCTTTTTTTTTTTTTTTTTTTGTATTTTAGGGAAGGGTCTACAGGTTGTTTGGGGTCTCACTACTAGATCCGACTAGTAGTGATCTGCCTGCTTACAGCCTCCCAAGAGCTGAGATTACAGGCTGGCGCCGCCATGCCTAGTCTCTCAATGTCAGTTTCAGTGTGCCCTGGAGGTGGGGCCAGGATGGCAGGCCAGGGTATCGAATCCCCAGCCCCTGCGCCTGCTTGCAGATGCTTAAATCCACTGAGCTATTTGGCTGGCCCTTCTGTACATTAATCTTGAAAACTATCAATTTTATCTCTCAACTTTCCTCTTCAAGTCGATTCCACAAACCATTGTGTGTGTGTGTGTGTGTCTGTGTGTGATATTTTGTGGGTCTCACACTTAGACTCATATTGATCCTCATGTTTTCTCAGCCTCCCCAGGACTGGGATTACAGGTGTGTGCCATCACGTCCGGACTTCTACAAACCATTTCTGAGGGTTGGTTGTGAGACTATCTGTTCTCACTCCCTCTTCCTACCCCAGATCCCTGTTATCTGTCCATTAGACTGTCATACAGCCTGACTGGAGCTTCTTGCTCTCAGTCTTACTTTTCCCCAATACTCTCTGATCTCTGTCAGTCCAGTGCTTAAAACTGAGGAAGGCTCTCCCACCAATACATCATAAATTGCTAGGCCTGGCATCCAGGCTCTTCCTGCCATTCCATCTCTACCTCCAGAGGACTATGGACAGTCTATACTTGATCCATGTACATTACAAATCTCCAACCCAACACAGGAGACACCTACATTTATGTTTTAGAGCACTGTTAGATTTATAGAAAAGTTGCAGGGATAAAAGTTGCAGTTTCCAAATTGTAAATAATTTATTTCCAATTTTTTTTGGCAGAACCAGGGATTGAACTCAGGCCCTTGCACTTGCCAGGGAAGCGCTTATTCCACTGAGCCATCTCCCTGGCCCCTAAATTGTAAATAATTTAAAGAGCAAAATAAAAGATAGATGATAAGAAACAGGGAAAATAACTTTGTGGAGATGGGAAGGGGATCTAGGAAGGGGCAGATGGGAGAGAAAAAGGGAAGAGAAGTAAAAATTATCAAGATGCAGTATGTATATGCACTTATTCCCTACCATGACTGTATGTATTATATAGTGCAAATACACCTTAACAAAAAGAAAGATTTTTTTAAAAATGTGGAAGGGCCAGCAAGATAGCTCAGCAGACTAAGTGCCTGCTTTGGCAAGTGTAGGAACCAGGGTTCGATTCCTGGTCCCACATGCTGTGCCGGCCCTGACATGGTGGCACACACCTGTAATCCCAGCACTGGGGTTGCTGAAAACAGGAGGATCACTAGAGGCTGAGCTGCATAATGAGACTCTGTACCAAATATGTAAATGGAAAAATAAATAAATAAATAAAAATGTGGAGAGTTATTGTTTCCCCTATTATACCACATTATAAAGTATGGTTCCTTTGTTAAGTTAACCAGTATTGCTACATTATAATTAACTGACGTCCATGGTTTAATTCCATTTTCCTTACTTTTTTTTAGTGTTCTGTTTTGGAGGCAGGGTCTAATTATGTAGTCCAGGCTCACCTTGAATTTACAGCAATCCTCCTGCCTCAGCCTCCCGAGTACTGGAGTACAGACATACTGCACCATATGTGGCATTTCCTTTGCATTCTACCAGGGTCCTTTTTCTATCCCATGATCCATCTAGAACACCATTTCCATTTAATTGTTTTATCTCCTTAGACTCTTGATGTGCGGGAAATGCAGTATGTACTTGATAGCTCCTCACCTTGCCCAGGTTGTTGCCTTCTCTCTCATGATTACCCCCTTGGTCTTACTCTCTACTAGCAAACTCCTACTTGATTTTTTTTTTTTTTTTTTTTTTTTTTTTTTTTTTTT